>JAGKTI010005868.1:4447-16875 GCA_018397915.1 Birgus latro
TTTTATTATGCAGAGAGAGAGAGAGAGAGAGAGAGAGAGAGACAGACAGACAGACAGACAGACAGACAGACAGAGAGGCTTCTCCATTAATTCATCACACTGTATAGCCTTATTATATAAATAAATGTATACCAAATTTATAAGGTACCTTTTATTATGCAGAGAGAGAGAGAGAGAAAGAGAGAGAATCTGATAATTGATCCCGTAGGGAATTGACCCAGTAATCCGACAATTGACCCTGTACGAGGTTTGGCAGCGTCGCACGTGGGGGAACCCCCCAGAAAGGCCAACGCCCAAACGCTCACCATAAACTGGAAGGACTATAGTGTGTAATTTGCTGGGGTGATAGGAGATTTCGTAGTTGAATTTTTCCAAGGTTTCTCTCCATTGGAGAGACTGGTGGTCGGTGATGATGGTGACTTGTGCCCAGAAGTGTTCTAATGTCCATATGATGTCCAGGCATTCTCGTTCAGTGGTGACTTAGTTTTTCTCGGCTTGGTTGAGAGTGCGGCTGGCAAAGGCAATGATGTGCTCTCGTCCCTCTTGCACCTCTGCGAGGATGGCGCCGATTGCCATTAGGGACACGTCAGTGTTAAGCCGGAAAGGTACAATGTAGTCAGGGAATGCGACAATCAGGGCGGTGATGAGTTTTTTTTCCAGGGTGTTGAAGACGGTGATCCGATCATCATTCCAGGTGAAAGGCTCGCCCTTTTTTGTCATGTCGTGAAGGGGCTTGGTGATGTTGGCAAATCCTTTCATGAAGCACCAGTAGTATGATGTGAGCCCCAGGAAGGCTCGTATTTTGCGGATGTCTCGTGGTAGGGGGAGATTTGTGATAGCATGCAGTTTGTCAGGGTCAGGTGTGATGCCTTCCTTTGAGATGACATGCCCAAGGAAGGCCATGGAACGTGCAGCCAGGACACGCTTAGAGGGTCTGAGCGTGAGTCCTGCCTGGCGGATACATAGGAAAACTTGTTTGAGGCGATGGAGGTGGTCTGCCCAAGTTTGACTGAAGATAATCACGTTGTCCAGATAGGCCAGGCAGATTTCCCAGGGGAGGTCACTGAGGACGGACTCCATCAGGCGGGAGAAAATAGCTGGGGCATTGCAGTCTGAACTGGAGGACGTTGAACTCGTAGTGCTCCCCGTTGCTGGTCAAGAAGGCGGTCTTGCCTCTGTCTTCGGGATGTATGGGAACTTGTCAGTAGCCTGATTGTAGGTCTAAGGTGGAAAACCATGAGGCTCCGTAGAGGGAGTCGAGTGAGTCATCGATCCTTGGTAAGGGGGTGGCATCCTTGGTCGTCACATCATTTAGTCATCAATAGACCACACAGAAGCGTAGTGTGCTGTCTTTCTTTTTAACCAGGATGACCGGGGAGAACCACGGGCTGGTGGAGGGTGATATAATGCTGGCATCGAGCATTTCCTGGACCTGCCAGTCTTCCTCAGCCCGCTGTATAGGATTTTTTCGTCACGATGGCTGGCGAATAGGTGGTCCTGTGGTGTGGATTTCACCGTGTATGTGGTGTGGCCGATGTCTGCTGCTCTTGACATGAATAGGTCTTGGAAGCCCAGAAGTAGGTGTCGGAGGCTGTCGGCTTGGTGTGGTGAGAGGTGATCGGGTAGGGGAGTTAGGGTGGCAGGGGAGGAGGGGGGTGCACAAGGCTCGGCCTCTTCCATTTCTCCGATGACTAACCCTTTGGGGAGGGTGAGAGGGGTGGTGGAGAGATTTGTGATGCATACTGCCCCTAGGTAAGGGGGAAGGAAGGTGGGGGACAGTAGGCAGGAGGAGATGGCCCCAGATGGTAGGTCTGGGGAGAACAGGACGGTGGTTCCAGTAGGCCTGTTCAGGTGAAGCCAGGCCTTGTGCTGAGGGGGGATGATGAGGGCAGAGGCAATGGTTGCAGGGAAGGTGGGGTGGGTCGGTGGGGGTGTGGGGGGTTGTTAGGGGGCATGGTGGGGGGCAAAAAGGGGGGGTGTTGGGTGGAGAGGGGGGGTGCACATGGAAAGTGGCTGAGGGGGGGGTCAAGAGCCTTCTGAAAATAGAGATGTCTCTTGTGACAGTCTACTGTATACTGGTGTGTAATTTATGTAGGAGGTCCAGTCCCAGGTAGCCATCATATGCACGGCAGGTGGAGCTGAACACGATGAATTTATGCTGAGTTGAGACTTGCTGGTGAGCGTTGGCATGCAGGGCCCAGGTTTCCCCACGTATTGGCAGGGGGCCATCTCCCACATCCACGAGGGCGGCTGAGGTGGGGAGAAGTGAGCCAAAAGCCAATTTGTGGTGGGAGTAAAAATGAGTGTAGAGGCATGATCTGGCTGCTCCTGTATCCACCAGTAGCCTCGCTTTTATCCCATTCAGCCTCATCTTGTCATAGACTGGGAGGTGGTACTTTTGTGGCCTCCGCCACCATGGGAAGGTGCGGGGGTGGGCCTAAAAAATCCAGTGGGACGTCGTATTCTTCTCCCGGTTCTCCGTCCCCGTCCCCAGGGTCAGTGCTGTCGGTGGGGTAAGCGTCGTCTTCGGTGCCCTCTGGGTCCAACGAGGAGACCTTTCGGCACTCCTGAGTGGTTGCTCTGCACCAGGCAGCTTTCAGTTGTTCACGGATGTCATGGAGGGGACATCTGTGGCTGCACGCAGAGAACTCCCAAGGGTTGATGGAGATCACCTTGTTGTTTTCTCTGGGAGTGGGGTGCCTTTTGGTGGGTTGTGCTCTGGGTATGGTGGGAGTTGTTGGAGAGCTTGGGTTGGCTGAGGTCGTCCGTGGCTTGTGGTGTGTCATAGATCTCTTGGTAGGAAATTTGCTGACAGGACTGATGTGCTGCGGGATGTGATGGGCGGCTAGAAGACATCTCACTGGCTGGATGTCCTTATCAAGGTCTCCTGTGGGGCTATGAATGAAGTGTTCCTTGATGATGCCCGGGAGGATCCTCGATAGGGTGCTGAATACATGTTGGTCCCGTGTCACGGCGATGGTGTCCGGGTATGTGGTGGCGACGAGTTGCCTGGCCTGGATGAGTGTGTTGTCCAGGTTGCCGTCGAAGGTGAGGGAGTCTAGCTGTGACAGAGCTACGACTGCTCCCAGAGATGGCATGACTGCTTGCGTCAAGATCTGAGGGAAGTTGGGCCATGTCAGTTCTGGGATGATCTTGGGTGCGATGCTCACCAATGTTTTGCCCAAGTGAGACAGAGTAACTGCTATTTTCTGCCTGTCATCTTCAAATCCTATGTCTAGGAGTGGTTTAACCATAGACAGGTATGTGGTGATATCGTACTGATCTCGGTTGAACTTTGGCAATTGCACGTGAGGTTTGTCCGCCATTTTGCTATACTTTCCCATTGTTCCTTGAGTTATTCATCCAGCCAGCCTTTATTCCTTGTTGCTGCCAACCAGATCAAGAACCACCGCTAGCCACCATTGTTGTCCTACGTGTTCAAGGTTCAACTTCTTGCCCCTTGATCACGAGCGACTGTTCTAGGGTTCAAGACCAGGTCTAGTGCATATAACTAGAGGAACAGGGCATAAGAACTTGGCTGAACCAACCTTACAAGTATATTGCCTTAGTTTACAACACTGAACAAGACAGATACAATATCTCACAATACACTATTTAGGCACAACACACAAGTTAGACTAGAGGACTTTGGACTAGGCGACTGGACTGCTTGGGCTGCTTACAGGTGGCAGCCAGGTGTGGAGGGAGTCCCGGGACAGTTGTCTTCTTGCAGGAGACACAGGACTCTCGCCAGGGGCTGGGTCATCTGGGCTGGACTGCTGGGTGGTGTAGAGGGAGGCCCCTTCCTGTCAGGGCCTCGTCGTGCAGTTCGGCTCTCGGGGCTCAGACTGAATAGGGAGAGCAGGTGCTCTTGTCTGAGCTTACTCTGGGAGGTAGAGTTCCAGCCGATGGGGCTGGGGAGGTCGTGCCCCGGGGTCCTGGGGATGCCCCTGGGAGTCTGGGGGCTGCAGCTTTCCTTCGGTGGAGTCGCCATTAGGGGTGGTCTGCGGCGGCCCTTCCGTCGGGAGTCCGACAGTTGGGGACGTCATCAGGGCATCAGCTGCAGGGTATAGACCCCCAGGCTGCTTACAGAACCTCTCCAGAGCTCCTCCAGCTGCAGCTCCTCCAGGGGTTCACCTCACCTTTGTGGGGAGAGGGAGAGGGAGAGAGAGTCCTGCTCAGCCACAGGAGTGGTGGTGGGTCGAGCCAGGGAAGTCCTCCTTAGGGAACATCCTAGGGGTAGAGGGTAGGGAGTGGATGGTAGCCTGCTCTGCCCTCCCTGTGTGGGTGGTGGCCAATACTGCGGTTCCTCTAACCCCAGGGACTGCAGAAAGAGAACGAATGGTGGTCTGCTCTCCCTGCCTGACACAGACGGAGGCCTGTGTCGCAGTCCTGCTCCCTATGGAGCAGGTGGCCAGAGGACGGACAGTGGCCAATCCTCCCTTCCTGGTAAAGACGGTGGCCTGTACCATGGTGCCGCCACAGGTAACAGCTGAGAAGCAGACGGTGGCCTGCTCTGCCTCGTGCCCGACACAGACGGTGGCCTATGTTGCGGTGCTGTTCCTGGGTATACTTGCAGGTGAGGAGCAGATGGTGACCTGCTCTGCCTCTTGTCTGACATGGATGGTGGCTGAGTTGCAGTCCTACAGGAGGGTGTTATGCTACATATTTGGGGGCCAACTACTTGTTCCTCAGATGCGTATGCGAGAGGTGTATTTTACCTGTCGCGCTTCTGAGGGCCAACTTCTCGTCCCTTGAGTACACAGACTTACAGCGGATTCGTTTTCAAGACCTGGTCGGTGTATTCGGGAGAGGATGGGACACAAAAACAAGGCAATAACCACTTACATACATATATTCAAAGTATAATCCCAGAGACAAATACAACATATACAAAAATACAAAGGAGCTGGGTTAGCCGGTGATGTGTTAATGCAAAGTTTTACTATACAGCAAAACTGTCTCGACCAGCTTTGGGAAAGTATGGTATTGTGAACCCAGTAATTATGGCACTTCTATTACTCGGATATCTCTGGCACAGGAAATACACTTATTATAATTCACCACAGTCGTATAGCAATAGACGGCACTGATTTCATTATATTAGCATACCTAGATCTCTTGCATCGAACAGAGATGCGCACGCACTGTCACTGTCACGGGAGAGGGGAGACTAACACATTTAGTGCACTGGGGAGACACTTGCAAGTCCATTAGATATGCAGGGGTTAGTAGGGCTTTACACCAGAGAGGGACGAGAACAATATGCAAGGGATGTCACGATCACCTTATAATCACTTAGTTTCCATTAGAGCATTATATTGATAATTCACTGGGGGATGGTATTACTTTATGTAACAGAGGGGAACGCAGTGCTCTTTTCTCTGCACTGGGGATCACTGATTGTCCATCCAATCTTATACACTGGGGTTCTCCCGGCATTTTCACTGAACTTATACACTGTGAGAGATACACTCGCATCACATTTCACGCTCGGGTAATATTCACTGGTCCAGTGAGATGCACACTGATTTGGCCCTTCTCACTTTACTGGTGGGCCGGCTACTGCAACCTCATGGGTGAGGAGTGAGGTGAGGCTCGCCCTGTAGGGTGCTCCACTCAGGGATGTGGGGCTAGGGGCTGGGGCCAAAGAAAGCCAGGAGATGAGCCTGGTGCTGGTTCCGGGGAGTGCCAGGTGGGACCCCACCATCAGGTACGTCACACCCTGTGGTCCTGGGCAGGCCCCAGGGTGTCTGGGGACCCAGTGTATTGGAACCCGGGGTGGCTGGGCTGTGGCAACTGCGGGAGGGTGGTGTCGCCGTCAGGGCCGCCTCACGGGAACCTCGGGCTGGGGGTGTCACCAGTACTAGCATCATCTGCTCTGCTCCCTGGAACTCTGCCTCGGCTGCTGCCCATGTTAGCGGGGTTGGAGGGAGCCAAGGCCCTGAAGAGGGCCTTGCCACGGCTCTGAGAGAGGGTCTACCCCAGTCTTGCCTCCGGCAGGGGATGGGGTGCGTCCTGCCTGGCTACAGGAAACAGGGTGGGCTGGGCAAGGGACATGTCAGTTGGGAGCTATCCCAGGAACAGAGGGTGAGGAGCGGACTGTGGCCTGCTCTGCCTCCCTTGTGCGACTGGTGGCCTGCACAGCGGTTCCCCTGTCCTGTTGGACCCCAGTGAAAATACGAGTTGAGGCTCGCTCTACCCTTTCTCCACAAAGGACTTCCCCATTGGGAGCTATCCCAGGAACAGAGGGCGAGGAGCGGACTGTGGACTGCTCTGCCTCCCCCGTGCGACTAGTGGCCTGCACGGCGGTTCCTCTGTCCTGTTGGACCCCAGGGAAAACACGAGTCTGGGCTTGCTCTACCCTGTCTCCACGAGGGGAAAGAGAATCTCCTGTAGGGGAGGAGCGGACAATGGCTGCTCTGCCTTGTGCCCAAAGTGGGTGGAGGCTTGTGTCGCGGTCCTGCAGGAGAGGGTAGCACGGGCACAGCTTGAGGCCTGTACCGTGGGGCTGCATGGGACAGTAGATGAGGGACGGATGATGGCCTGTCCTGCCTCATGCCCAGTACGGCTAGTGGCCTGTACTGCAGTGCTACTCTGGGGGGATACACCACAGGGAGGGGATGACTGGTGGCCTGTCCTGCCCAATCGATACAACTGGTGGCCTGTATCGTGTCCCTGTGGCGCGGAAGCAACTGGGGAGTGGACTGTGGCCTGCTCTGTCCCATACCAAGTATGGCTAGTGGCCAGTACTGTGGCGTTGCGTGGAGTTTGGGCAACTCCACCCCTGACCTGCCGACTGGATTTTCGGCTGGAGACAAGGTGTCTCTTACTGCAACCTCTGCGGAGCGTCGGTTGGGAGCAAGAGGGGCATCGGGGGGAGACAGGTGAGCCGTCCTGGCTTGGAGCTGCGCAGTGCAGGTGGTGGACCCCCAGTGGTCCTTTGGGGGCTGGGGGTGGCGTCGTTATCTGCATCAGTAGTGTCGTCTGCTGCTGCACCTACTTTAACTTCAAGCATTTCACCACCCTCTTCCGGGGAGAGGTCATGTTCCCGTGGCTGGAAGTGGTACAACTTAGTGTTGTGAGTCTGGTGGAGGGGCGTGAGGTGGCTTAGGAAGGTGGTCCAGTGGTGGGTGGCAAGGTTGGGCAGCATGTGGTGGGCAAGTGTGACATGGAGGGTAGAGGCGGTGCGCTTGCTGGAGGAGTCGGAGTAGGTGGTGAGTGCCCCGGACTCAGTGGTGTTGTCCGAGGGAGGGGATCCAAGTGACCTGCTGGACACACATGGCGATGGTGGAGATTCCAGGGAGAATGCTGGCTAAGGGCAGGGTGAGGCTGGCTTATATGCCCGGGCGGGCGTGGAGCTGGTGTTCCCCTGGGATGGATTGGGGCGGAATCTTCCACTTGGCTTGGTGGATGGGAAAGGTGATAGGGGAGGTGTTACGGGGTGGGGTGGACAAATGGCTGGTGGAGGACGACGGGGTTGGTGTAGGCGTGGAAACATAACAGGCTGGTGGGCGTAAGACGCCCCCGGAACAGGTGGTGGTGGTGGTTAAACGAGGGGTGGGCGGAGAAGGGGAGTGTGGCGTGGGAACAGGGGTAGGCGGAGTTTGCAAGGGTTAGGTGCAGATGGCGGCGGGGATTGGTGAGGTGGATGCCCTGTCAGGTGAGGGGCGCTGTGTGGCAGGAGTGGAAACAACCAATGAAGGTGCGGAGCCATGTGGTGGGGATGGCGTGGTGGGCGTAGGGGAAACAGGTGGTGGTGCGGGCAGCGAGTGGGGAGGTGGTGGGGCTGGAGGCGTGCGTGTGGCTGACACAGGGGTCAGGGCGGAGGGGTGGGGAGAGGACATGGTTGAGGCCGGTGGGGAAGGGGAGGGGGAGAAATAGTAGGGGAATGGTTCTGCAAGGTGGGCTGGTGGCGACGGGCCGGGCTGGGGGGTGGGAGTGGGAGGGAGCGGAGGGGAGGTGTCTTGGTAAGGGCGGATGTGGCGGTTCTGGTATGTGCGGGAAACTCCGTCGTGATCGATTGTGACTTGGAAGGGATTGGGGATCCAGGTAATTGTATAAGGCCCTGTGAAACGCAGGGCAATTTTGCTGGGGGAAGGGAGGTGGGCCACGAAAACTTTGTCACCTGGTTTGTAGGGATTCGGCGGTGGGGAGTCAGCTTGCACGTCTTGGTCGGTGTGGAGATATTGCAACTACCGCTTCAGGTGTTGAAGGGGGTCGGATGCTGGGGCGTGGGAAGGGGGCTGAAGGTGTTTTTGTAAGGGCAGGAGGAGTGGTGCCTCACCAAAGATCCGTTCGTGGGGGGTGACACCATCATCAAGGGGATAGGTGTTGATTCCCCACTGGCTGATTTTAACGTGGGCAGGCCAGTTTTGGTCCTGGGTGGTTTGGATGCAGGTCCTGATTTGATTTAGGAGGGTCCATTGGCTTGTCTCAAACACCCCATTGCCTTGGGGCCAGTATGGGCAGGAGCGGTAGATGGCAAACCCGAAAATGGATGGCAAACCCGAATATGGTGGATAGTTCCTCCCAAATCTGCCCGGTGAACTCATGGGCGTTATCTGAGTGGATTGCTTGAGGGACCCTGAAATAATGGAAGACATGGTGCATGAGGGCGTCGGCGATGGTAACGGTAGTGTGCTCCTTGGCCGGGCATGCGATCAGGAATTTTGAGTAAATGTCGACGAAGGTGATTATATATTTGTAGCCGGATCGAGGTGGTAAGAGACCGACGACGTCGACGGACAGCAACTGCCAGGGTTTATGAATGATGATTTTCCTGGCTAGGCCAGCGGATCGGGTAATATTCTCCCCCAGGCCGCACGCTCGACAAGCTTGGGTGACACGCTGGGCGAGGGTGGTGGGGTTGGGGGTCCAGTAGAGATCAATGAAAACCTGGGTCAGTTTCTTGACTCCCAGGTGAATCCCGTTATCTGAATGTAGGTGAGTGAGGATGCCTAAGGCTGAGTCCGGGTCCAGCACTAGGTGACCCAAAGGTGTGTATAGCTGATCCCCTTGGAGGTGACGTTTGGCAAACAGGTGCTGGGGGATCCAGGGCGGGCGGTCCTTAGTTTAGGGTGTCGGCGTTAGTGTGCAGTTTCCCGGGACGGTAGCCGATTTCGTAATCAAACTCCTCCAGTGCCTCATGTCAATGAATGAGCTGGGCGTTCTGGGTGGCAGATTGTCGGAGCCACTGCAGGGACTGGTGATCCATAATCACCGTGACCCGGGTGCCTGACAAGTAGGTCCGGAAGTAATCAAGGGCCAAGACAATCCCTAAGCACTCTCACTTGGTAGCGGCGTAATTCCACTCTGCTGGGTTGAGAGTGCGACTGGTGCAAGTGATGATATGTTCAAGCCCCTCCTGAACTTGCCCTAGGACGGCGCCGATCACCACAAGAGAGACGTCCGTGTATAGTCTGAAGGGGAGGTAGTAGTTCGGGAAAGTGACGATGGGGGCCGAGACAAGTCTTGATTGAAGGATGTTAAAAGCATTTATCCTGT
Source organism: Birgus latro (assembly GCA_018397915.1). Lineage (NCBI taxonomy): Eukaryota > Metazoa > Arthropoda > Malacostraca > Decapoda > Coenobitidae > Birgus > Birgus latro. The sequence continues at coordinate 13,955 of JAGKTI010005868.1, forward strand.
TGTTGCTCCACACGAATGGCTCACCCTTTGTGAGGTCGTGAAGGGGTTTCGCAATGTCAGCGAACCATTTTATGAAACATCAGTAATGTGAGGCAAGCCCCAAGAAGGCACAGACTTGGTGAACATCTCGTGGGAGGGGCTGATTGGCGATGGCATGTAGCTTGTCTGGGTCCAGAGAGATGCCTCCCTCAGAGACAATGTGCCTTAGGAAGGCAACGGACCAGGTGGCCAAGATGCACTTTGAGGGCTTGAGCTTCAGCCCCGCCTGGCGTATTTGTTGGAATACTTGTCTGAGGCGGTGAAGGTGGTCGGCCCAGGTTTTGCTGAACACGATGACGTCGTCCAGATACGCCAGGCAGACTTCCCAGGTTAGGCCGCTGAGTACGGACTCCATTAAGCGGAAGAAGGTGGCCGGGGCGTTGCATAGCCCGAAGGGGAGAACATTAAATTGATAATGTTTCCCGCTGCTGGTCGAGAAAGCCATCTTTTCCTGATATTGGGAATGCACGGGGATCTCCCAGTACCCTGACTGGAGGTTCAGTGTGGAGAACCAGGTGGAGCCGTAAAGGGAGTCCAAGGAGTCGTCGATTAGGAGGAGAGGGGTGGCATCCTTGGTAGTCACATCGTTCAAGCGGTGGTAATCGATGCAGAAACGTAGGGTGCCATCCTTCTTCCTAACAAGGATGACGGGAGAGGACCAGGGGCTGGCGGAAGGTGTGATGATGCCCGCATCTAGCATTTCTCAGACTTGCCTATCCTCTTCTGCCCTTTGATGTGGGTCCTTCCGGCAGAATGGTTGTCGAATGGGGGGCCCGGTGGTGTGGATTTCGTGGACTAGGTATGTTGTGTGCCCCAAGTCTGCGGGACCTGTTGCAAAGAGGTCCTGATGTTCTAGGAGTAGGTGGTGAAGGGTCTCGGCTTGATGGGCGAACAGGTGGTCAGGAAAGGAAGGGAGAGGGGGGAGGTTCAAGTCGGAGGGAGGTGGGGCCACAAGGCTCAGCTTCTTCCAGGTTGCTGATGAGGAGTCCTTTTGGCAAGGTGAGTGGTGTGGTGGCCAAAATGGCAACTTTAACAGCTCCCAGGTGTGGCGGGAGGAAGGTCGGCGAGATCAAACAGGAGGAGAGGGGCCCAGTGGGGACGTTTGGGGAAAAGAGGGAATGGGTCCCTGCGAGTTTGTTGATGTGAAGCCAAACCTCACGTTGAGGGGGAAATAGTGAGGGTAGAGGCAACAGTCATGGGGAAGGTGGGGTAGCGAAGAGGGAGGCATGACGGGGGGGGGGGGGGCGGGGGGGGGGGGGGGGGGGGGGGGGGGGACGGGCGGGGGGATGGAGGAGGTCGGGTGCACGTGCAGAGGGCTGAGGGCTGGCGGGGAGGAGGACGGAAGTGGAGTCACCTCTCATGACAATCAATGTGGGTGTGCAGCTTCTGAAGGAGGTCCAGGCTCAGGTAGCCATCATAGGCACGGCAGATGAGGAGACTAGCACCAGTCGAGCAGGGCAGTACTCCCAAGGAGGATGGAAAGCTGATGACAGGGAGAGCTGGAGCTCCCGTTTCATCAGCCCTCAGGACTTGTTCCTGACCATCCTCCTTTGATGAACTTTTTCAGTGTCTCAGTTACACAGAGAGTAGACCAGCATGCTCTCCAATACAAGTTTCTCTATCTGTCAACACCAAACTACATACACACTACACACTACACTTCCTTTCCAAAATTTCTTCAAAATGGCGTACAAAAATCATGCCTCGGAGTCCCCGGGGGGGGAGACCATAAATGCCCCCACCATCCGCCCCTCTCCCGGTGACAACTCAAAGAGCTGCCTGGAACCACTGTCTGACTCACTCCTTCTTCATTTCTGTAACATTCGCGGCCTTTCCTCTAATTTTCACGCTGTCGAGCACCACCTCTTCTCCTCTAAACCTCACCTTCTCTTTCTCACAGAGACTCAGCTGTCTGAGGCAACTGACAGCAAACCCTTTTCTGTATCCTCCTACTTTCTCTATTCTCGTTTCAAAGCCAAAGGTGGCTGTTGCGTATATGTACGCAACGATCTATCTTGCCCTCATGTTCCTGAACTTGATTCTTCTGAATTCTCTACTCTCTGGCTTCGGCTATCCTGTCATTCTCTGACTAAATATATCTGTGCTGTTTACTTATCTCCTAATTCTACTGACTATCAAAAATTCTTTGACTATCTTGCTTCTATGATGGAACACATTCTATCCATTTCTCCTTTCTCTGAAATCTCCATTCTAGGACATTTCAATGTTCACCACCACCTTTGGCTCTCCTCTCCTTTCACTGATCCACCTGGTGAACAAGCCTACATCTTTTCTATCCTTAATGACCTAGAGCAGCTTGTACAGCACCCTACCCGTATCCCTGACCGCCTTGGAGAGAGTTCCAACATACTTGACCTTTTCCTAACAACTAATCCTTCTGCTTACACGATTCATCTTTTCTCTCCATTGGGCTCCTCCGATCATAATCTCATTACCTTAACATGTCCAATCGCTCCAGTACGGCCTGTGGACCCTCCAAAGAAACGCCGCCTGTGGCACTTTGGAGCTGCAGATTGGGAGGCCCTCAGGCAGTACTTCTTTGATTTTCCATGGAATGATTATTGCTTCCATGGCCGGGAGCCATCTGAGTGTGCCTTGCGCGTTACGGAGGTTATTCTCTCAGGCATGGAAGCATACATTCCTTTCTCATATCCTCTGACTAATGCAAGAAAGCCTTGGTTTAATCACGCTTGTTCTAATGCTGTCCGCAACAAGGAGAGGGCCTATAAGAGGTACCGGAGCCAACCCACCCCTGAATCACACCTTTTATATATTTCTGCCCGGAATCGTGCTAAGTCTGTTCTTCGCTCTGCTAAAAACAATTTCATCCGTGCTAAATGTTCCCAACTCTCCAACTCGAA
>JAGKTI010005868.1:31720-43071 GCA_018397915.1 Birgus latro
AAAAAGATAACTAGATCTGATGTGAGAGGTGTAAGGCTGACAGGAAGACCACGAATAGGATGGATGGACAATGTGAAGAGAGCGTTGGATGCGAGAGGGTTGTCTGTTGAGCAAGGAAGAGGGGCTGTGCGTGATAGAAATGAATGGAGAGAAATTGTGAATGTATAAATGATGACGCCCTGAGGGGATATTCTCGCACATTTTGTCTGATCAGCTGATCAGGTCAGGTGCGGGTAAGGGGTTGGGCCCATTATGATGCGGCAGGGGTAAACCAGCTTTGCTGTCGGGCCCTGCTGCGGAGGTCACTGACTGCACTGCATAGTTTGACCCTCGTCCGTTGTGGTGCAGTGAGGATCTGTCCCTTCTCCTCTTTGGGGCTAAGATGCAAATGAATGTGTTTGAGTGGATGAGTAAATTGGAGGTGTGTTGACCTGTCTTGGCTACCTCCCTTTTCTTGGGGGAAGCAGCCTAGATAGATAGATAGATGTGTTACTTTTTTATTTTTATTTATTTTTTTTAAGATTTAATAAGCCAGCACAGTACAGTAACTAAACAATAAAAATAAGTCTCTGTAAAAGTCATTTGTCAGTTTCTTCCACTTTACAGTATAGGTACTAGCTCTGTAGAAAAAACTGTGATACTGTTTTCTGGAACATATTCCTGACACATAATGAGGACCTAGTGTAGTAAACCATTATCTCTCCACTGAAAGAAGAATAATGCTTTACTAACTGCAGCATTATTCTTGCCTAATGCTGCAGTTAGTAAAGCATTCGGGTTGGAATGTACTGTGGCCTGTGCAACACAGTTTGAGTCCAAGAGATGGCCAGAGGTTTTTCTGTTATGTAGACACTACCAGGGGCATAGGTCAGTCTACTCATAAATGTTATGAACTAAAAGTAGTCTAGGCTCAGGCCCCTTATGCTTTGAAGGCTGCAAAATGGGATTTGACACTTTTATTTTTGCTACCTTCACATGATTCTGATCACCTTGAGGGAGACATCTTTTAGTGAATGGGTAAATTAAGCCTGTCTCTAATCATTCCAGTTGGAAAAGTCTCCCCAGAGCTGATCAGATCATCTGGTGGTAACAAAAATACAATAGCTACAACATGTCATCGGAGTTGTATCATATTGTGTATCATCAGTGTGAAGGGGTAAACCCATTGTTTGCTAATTGTTTGTTTAATATACAGATGCACCCCACCACTGGAATAGTGAGAGAAAGGCACAACAGATCACGAGTGACTTCCTCAGTAGAGAAATGGCCAGAGACAAAGAATAACAAAAGACCAAAACCAGACAGAATTTTCTCTTCTACATTTCATTTTACTTCCTCATTCAACCATTCAACCACACTGTTCCTCTCATTCCCTTGTCTCTTCTAACCTCACACACCACCTCACATGCTGCACAGACTTCTTCTGGAACACTTTGCTCATACTTTCTACATCCACTATTTGCTGTAAATCATATGTGCACTGTTGCTTCTCAATTCTCTCTTGCACTTCAGTATATCCATACAAATCATTCTGGTATTACAGGATGGTGTGCTGGTGGAGAACATGTTTGACCTACCATACATGAAGAGTTCCACTCTGGGGCCTGAGACTGTTGCCTGCATGACACGGATCTGTCGTGAGGTTCGAAACATAGTGCCCACAGAGGTGCCTTGTGGTGTCCAGGTAATGCATTTTATACCCTGAACAAAGTACAGTACTCTATTAATATTAGTTAAATTTTATCAGTTGTAATAAATTCTGTCAAGAGAAGTTGTGCTGGGGGCTGCCATTACCCGCTCACTCGATGCTGGGTTACCTTTAGGTGACGCTGCTGTGAGTGACAAGACAAATTATTTCCTGTAAGACAGGAAATAATTTACTACGCTGGGTTAAACATCTAACCAAACCACTCATGTTCCGTGTGTGACAAAGTGGGCTGGTAGAGGACTGGCGTTCCACCCTATAAAATCTTCTAACTAAAAGTACAACAAAGAAGCCTTGGACCCAGATGGACCTACAGTTGATGACCTCAGACAAGGGACATGATGAGAATGGTGACTTGGAATATAAGAGGTGTGAATAATAAGATGACAGAAAGAAAAGTTGTTTGAGTGCTTGAGGATGTAAAAGCTGACATATGGGGGCTGAATGAGACCAGATAGTAAGGTGAGTGTGAGAGAGAGGAGTGTGGACCAGCTGTAGTGTAGTACAAATGAATAAGAGGGCAAAGAAGGGTGTAAGTATTATTGTATGTAGGAGGTAGGAAAATATATGGTAGTATGGGTCAGTAGGATCTCAGACTGTATAGGTAAGGACGAAAGTGGGAATACTAGTGTGGGTGATTGTGTTTATGCCCCAGTGGAGGACCAAGTGACCAGAGTGAAAGAGGCATTTTGGGACAAAAGAGGTATTATGTGAGGAAAAGTTTGAAAGAAGTGAAAGAGTGTTTTTTATTGGAGATATGAATGGAAAAGTGGGGTGTCAGGGTAGATGGGTGGTTGGTGACTGGAATGTACCTGCATAAGTGGATGGGAATGGTTCTGTAGTGCTATGGTGGACATTTGTGCAAGGAAAGGCTTGGCAGTAACCAATATCTGTACTTTCTTGAGGCACAAAATAAAATACAGGTATACATGGCAGGTGATAAGGAGACTGGGTGATGAGTTGGATAAACAGAAGGCAGTGATAGATTATGTGTGTGTGGACAAGTGAATGTGAAGATCTGTGTTGGATATGATAATGAATAGAGGTTGGGGTAGTGGACTGTCTGGCTGCCTCACAGTAGTGTCTACGATGGAGGTCCTAAAACATTGGATGAAAAGAAGAAGAGAAAGACAGGAGGAAGCAGCTCCTGCAAGGAGAGTAGAAAGGCTGCTTGGAGGATGGATAAAAGGCAGAGTACAAGTGAGAATTGGAGGAGTGACTGGGTAGATATGAATTGGGGTACATGGAGGAGGTGGAAGGAAGGCATGTGTAAGATATTCACAGAAGATATACGTACAGTATGTTGGGCATAAGGAGGTGCAGGTGGAATGAAGGTGAAATGTGTTGTGGCAGAGAAGTAGAGAGCATATAATGACTGGCTGAGAACTATAGGCACGGGTGATGTGGAAAGATGGAAAAGAGTTATACGAAGAGAAGAGGAGAGAGGTGAAAAGACTAGTAAGAGAAGGTAAGAAAAGACTGGATGAGGAGTTTGGAAGAAATCTGAGTGTAAAGTGGAGGGAATGTAAGAAACTTTTGAAAAGAGGTCAAAAAGGTAAGATAGGATATGGGAAACAGTAGAGGTGTGAAAGATAAAAATAGCAGAATGTTTGTGGACAAGGGAGAAAAAGTGAGCAGATGAAGATAACACTTTAAAGAATTATTGAATGTAGAAAATGAAATTAGCGCAAAAGAATTATTGAATATAGAAAATGAAATTAGTGCAAGTATTTGGGGAATGGATGGGAGAAGAGAGGTGTGGAGTGAGGAGGAAGAGATCAGTAGAATGAGAGTATTAGAAGCAATGAAGAAAGTCAAAATGTACCCCAGGGATGGATGGATTGTGTGTTATGAAATGTTGAAATATGGGGAAGAACTAGTGATTGAATGGACATGGAAGATGGGCAGATCGGACAGGAAGAAAGGCAGGGTCCCAGAGAATTGGAAGTCAGGTATAATTGTCCTGTACAAAGGAAATGGGGAAAAGAGAAGTGTGTGGCAATCATAGGAGTATTTGTCTTCTCAGTGGAATATTCACAATAGGATACTTATTACGGAGTTAGGGTAATAACCAAGAAATTAATTGAAGAAGAACAAGGAGGTTTTTAGGAAGGGAAGTGGCTACATAGAACAGATATTCATTCTGAGATGTTTAGTGGAAAAGTATCTGCAGAAGGGAAGGAAGTTGTATGAGGCCTTCATGGATCTGGAGAGAGCATACAACAGAACAGATAGGCAGGGAATGTGGAAGGTACTAAAAATACTATATGGAGTAGATAGGAAGTTGTTGAATGCTGTGAAGTGTATGTATGAAGGTGCTAGGGCTGCAATGGATGTTGATAATGAATTGACTTCTTCGATCAGAGTGTTGGATTGAAGCAGGGGTGTTTCATGTCTCCATGGTTGTTCAGTCTGTATTTGGATGGAATTATAAAAGAGATACAAAGTACAGCAGTGGATGTTGGAGTGCATGATGAGAGAGGGTAGGGTGTGAAAGCTTCCTGTACTGTTGTTTGCTGATGATACTGGATGGTGGGGAAATGGAGAATGTGAGTGTATTCAAATACTGTACTTAAGTAGTGTGATGAGTAAAGATGGAAGTTTACGGAAGGAAGTGCTTGAAAGGGTACAGCAGGGTAGAGATTTTGCCAGTTCACTGCAAGCAGTGATAAGAAATAGGAAAGTGGGGATGGATGTAAAAAAGTTGCTGTATGACAGTACACCCCATCCCGTTATCCAGTGGGGTTGCGTTATGGAAAGTGGATAAGATAATGGTATATTTGAATTTGGGATCATTATAACATGGGTTCAGTGGGATTATGTACGAAGCCATGAGGCACCTACCCAGAATTGGAAAAAAAAAAAAAAAACTCTTACCCCATAGACTGGTTCTTAGATCTCCTCTAATGCCATATCTGACTACATTTTTCCACCATCTCACCTATGGGTATGATAGAAAGAGTAAGACAACAGGTGGAGTGCAAGACGATAAAGTCCGAAAACAAGTAGCCAGGCCCTGGCTGAGCCGTTATCGTGGTTCCCCCATGAGGCTGGGGAACAGGTGGTGTCTCTGGGCACACCCTTGTCATCCTCAGAACTCTCACATCAGGCAAGGGAAAGTGAGTTGAAGAGTGATGGGGAGAGGCAGAGGGATGTCAAGTTAGGCAAGTCTTGAGTGAGCTCTGTAGGAGGTGGTTGTGCAGGTGATATACTGGTGGAGGCCACAGTTCATTATTTTCACTTGTTGTTGAGGGCCTTGGTTTAAAGAAGGGGATAATGTTGGCTGCTTGACAGCCCTCCTCTTTTCCACCAGGAGCTCCCTGTAGCAGGAGATAGCTTCGTCTACATAGGATGCAGATATGTCATTGTGAGCTAGATTCAGGTCCCTCCCGATTTTTTTTTTTTGGGGGGGGGGAGGTGGGGGCACTTACCATCCACTCACTCAGTGTAGTGCTGCTCGGGTGACTGACCTTTCCTCTCTTCCTTTTTTCCTTCCTTCCTCTTCTGTCTCATTCATTCCCCTTTCTTCTGTCTATGGATGACTCTACACTGAGTGACAAGCCAGATGGTTTCCTGTACACTAGGAACCCATTTACTATGCTGGGTGGTAACCATATAACCAAATTATGGCGTCTGGTGGTTTAGTGGGTAATTAAGGTGCTCCAGTCAGATTGAGCCTGTTCAGATTTCCAAATCCAGGGGGTGGTTGGGGTTTATTGCCCCTCTCCCGGTGACAGCTCTCGGAGCTGCCTGGAACCACTGTCTGACTCACTCCTTCTTCATTTCTGTAACAGTCGCACCCTACCCATATCCCTGACCGCCTTGGAGAGAGTTCCAACATACTGGACCTTTTCCTAACAACTAATCCTTCTGCTTACGCTGTTAATCTTTTCTCTCCGTTGGGCTCCTCCGATCATAACCTTATTACCTTAACCTGTCCTATTGCTCCAGTACAGCCTGTGGACCCTCCAAAGAAACACCGCCTGTGGCACTTTGGAGCTGCAGATTGGGAGGCCCTCAGGCAGTACTTCTTTGATTTTCCTTGGAATGATTATTGCTTCCATGGCCGGGAGCCGTCTGAGTGTGCCCTGCGCATTATGGAGGTTATTCTCTCGGGCATGGAAGCATACATTCCTTTTTCATATCCTCTGTCTAATGCAAGAAAGCCTTGGTTTAATCACGCTTGTTCTAATGCTGTCCGCAACAGAGAGAGGGCCTTTAAAAGGTACCGGAGCCAACCCACCCCTGAAACACATCTTTTTTATATTTCTGCCCGGAATTGTGCTGAGTCTGTTCTTTGCTCTGCTAAAAATAATTTCATCCGTGCTAAATGTTCCCAACTCTTCAACTCGAATTCTTCTCGCTCCTTTTGGGACCTTGCCAAAAACCTTTCTAACAACTTTACCTCATCATCCTTCCCTCCTCTTTTCTACTCTGATGGCTCTGTAGCTATTTCTTCTACTGATAAAGCAGATCTCTTCGCTCAGACTTTCTCTTCCAATTGTACCTTAGATGATTCTGGTGCTGTTCCTCCATCACTTCCCCCCTCAGACTTCCTCATGACTGGCATTAAAATTTCTTCAGCTGATGTATTTTCTGCCATCACTGGCCTCAATATTAACAAGGCATATGGGCCTGATGGAGTCCCTCCTGTTGTCCTCGAGAACTGTGCTTCTGTGCTTACACCCTGCCTAGGTAAACTCTTTTGCCTTTGTCTCTCAACTTGTACCTTTCCTTCTTGCTGGAAGTTTGCTCTCATTCAGCCAGTCCCAAAGAAGGGTAACCATTCCCAACCCTCTAACTATCGTCCAATTGCTTTAACATCCTGTGTCTCAAAAGTTTTTGAATCGTTCTTAACAGAAAAATTTTAAAGCATCTTTCCTGTCACAACCTTCTTACTGATTGTCAGTATGGGTTCCGTCAGGGACGCTCCACTGGCGATCTTCTCACCTACCTTTCAGACTCCGGGTCATCCTCCTTTCGGGACTTTGGCGAAAGCTTTGCCATTGCACTTGACATCTCAAAGGCTTTCGATCGAGTCTGGCATAAATCTTTGATTTCCAAACTGCCCTCTTACGGTTTCTATCCTTCTGTCTGTGCCTTCATCTCTAGCTTCCTTTCTGGTCGTTCTATAGCTGCTGTTGTAGACGGCCATTGTTCTTCTCCTAGACCTATCAGCAGTGGTGTTCCTCAGGGCTCTGTCCTATCACCAACTCTCTTTCTTTTATTCATCAATGACCTTCTAAGCTGTACATCTAACCCTATCCACTCATATGCTGATGATTCCACCCTTCACCTTTCCATTCGATTTCCACAACGTCCATATCGGCAGGTACTTCAGCAAACAAGGGATGAGGCTATGGCACACCTAAAGTCTGACTTGGCTCATATCTCTGATTGGGGTAAAAATAATCTTGTTATTTTTAATGCATCAAAGACTCAGTTCTTACACTTATCAACCCGACAAAATCTTCCTGAGGATTATCCACTAATATTTAATAATGTCCAGCTCAGTCCTGCATCATCCTTGAACATGCTAGGGGTTTCATTCTCTTGGGATTTGTCTTGGAAAGAACATATTACATCGCTTGTGAAATCTGCTTCCAAGAGATTAGGTGTGCTGGGCCGACTCCAAACCTTCTTTACCCCTGCACAGATGTTGACCTTGTACACGGGTTTTATTCGCCCGTGTATGGAGTACAACTCTCATGTGTGGGGAGGCTCCCCACATGCAGCCCTTCTCAATAGGGTGGAGTCAAAGGCTTTTCGTCTCATTAACTCTCCTCCTCTTACTGATTCCCTTCAACCTCTGTCTCTTCGCCACACTGTTGCTTCTTTATCTCTCTTCTATCGCTACTTCAATGGTCACTGTTCCTCTGAAATGTCTGCTTGCATCGCTCCACCTCTACGACGGGCACTTCGTACCCGTCTAGCAACAAACTCTCATCCCTTTTCTGTCCAACTCTCTAATGCAGGAGTTGACCGTTACTCCCAGTCCTTCATTTATGCAACTGGTCAACTCTGGAACTGTCTCCCTCTGTCTGTATTCCCTACTTCCTATGATCTCCAATCTTTCAAGCGCAGTGTGTCCAGGCATCTCGAAATGAATGGATCTTGAATTTGGCTCTCTTTTGTATTGTTTTTACTTTTTCTTGGAAGGAACAGTATGTGGGCCCTGGCCTTTGGTTTCTTCTTCCTTGCATTATAAAAAAAAAAAAAAAACATACTGCCACTCAGGGATGAATGAGACTGGTCACTTTCATCTTAAATGTCAGGACCAACTTGCCTAGCCCTGTGCTCTTACATTCCTCATGGGGCAACCCAGGTCAGATGATGATGATGATTTTTTTTTTTTTTTTTTTAAATGCAAAGGGCAGAAGCCTGCATGATTGTTCCCACCAAGAAAAAACAAAAACAAGATAGCAGAGAGCCAAATTCAACAACTGCTCACATCAATATGCCTGAACACAATGCATTTGAAAGACCAGAGGTCATTGGCAATAGGAAATACAGACAGAGGAAGACATTGACGTGTTGCATACATGAAGGACTGGGAGTAACTCTTGCATTGGAGAGCTGGACAGAAAAAGAATGAGCGTTTGTTGCTAGATGGGTACTACGCGCTTGCCGCTGTGGTGGAGGGATGCAAGCAGACAGTTCAGAGGAGCAGTGACCATTGAAGTAACGATAGAAGAGAGATAAAGATGCAACAGTGTGCCAAAGAGACAGAGGTTGAAGGGTGCCAGAGGGTGGAGAGTTAATGAGATGAAAAGCCTTTGTCTCCACCTTGTTGAGAAGAGTTGTATGTGGGGAGCCTCCCCACACGAGATTTGTACTCTACACAGGCAAAAAAAACGTTTATAAAGTCAACAACTGTGCAGGGGTAAAGAAGGCTCACAGTGGGCATAGCATACCTAATCTCTTGGGAGCAGATTTTACAAGAGAGGTAATATGACCTTTCCATGATAAATCTTGGGAGAATGAAACCCCAAGTATGTTCAAAGATGATGCAGGATTGAGATGGACATTCTGTGGAAGATTTTGATGAGTTGAATTATGTAAGAACTGAGTTTTTGATGCTTTAAAAACAACAAGATTACTTTTAGCCCAGTCAGAGATATGAGCCAAGTCAGACATTTGGTATGCCATGGCCTAATGAGGTTTATCAGTTGTTTTGCCCAGTTGAGGATCTCCCTCATATCCAGCCTTGGTTTAAAGATGATAATGCTGGATGCTTGACAGCCCTCCCCATTTCCACCAGGAGCTCCCTGTAGCAGGAGATAGCTTTGTCTACATAGGATGCAAATAAGTCATTGTGAGCTGGATCTAGCTTCAGCACGAGCCCTTTCTAGCCTTCTCCTGAACATGCACATTCTCCCCCTGCATGTTCATAAGCTCTTTGTTGGAGAGCTTCTCCCTGTGGCTCTCATCGGTATCCTGAAATCCAGCCCCATGCAACATGTCCATAATGTCCTGTTGCACCCACTCAATGATGTGCTTCTCCTCTTCCTCCTCCTCGTCACTCACTTGGAGCCCATTGAAGGACTGGATGCGCTTTGACCACATCTTGTGCCACATACCATTTACTGTTGAAGATTGCATCTCATTCCACGCAGTAGTTATGTTGTTAATGGCATAGCTTATATTGAAGCCCCAACAAAACTGCTTTATGCTGTCATGCTAGCAGGAAGTGCTTCCATCCAGCATCTCCTGCAAGATGTACTGCAGGTACAGAGCTTTAAATGGAGCAATAACTCCTTGGTCTATCAGCTGTAGTAGAGTGGTAGTGTTGGCGGGAAGAATGGCGATTTTGATGTTCTCTGCCCTGTCACCCATGGAGGCAGGATGGCTCATCCTGTTGTCAGCAACAAGCAGGAAGTAGTTGGCAATGTTGTTTTCCTTGACATATGCATGGAGGTTGGGGGACAAGTAGCCATCTGTGTAGGACCACCATAACACTAAGGTCACCCAGGCCTTGGCATTGGACTTCCACATTACACCAAGGTTCTCCTTCATGTAACCTGCCAGTGTATGGGGATTTTCTGCGTGGTACACAAGATTTAAAAAAAAAAAAAAAAGTGTGTACACAGTATGTGTGGAACATTATGACTCCACAGAATGAAGGACACTGAACTATTAGTGGCCGGACTACCACATGTTGGTAGCGCTGCTGTCAGGTGCATGTCATATATCGCCCTCCAGCAAATGAATATAGTAGGCAACGGACCCCTTGTGCACCAATACTTTTGTGTGTGTGTGTGTGTGTACACCTAGAGCTGCTTCAGCTTTAAGCTGCATTCAGCGTTGCTTTCCCCAGCAGGAGCGTCACACAGTCCTTTGTAGCCTTAAGACCCAGTGCCTTCTTCTCCTGTACCACCAGGAATGTCTTTCATGACATCTGCTTCCAATGCAGCCCTGTTTCATCGAAACTGATTACAGTATTTGTTTGGGGCTGTACCCGCGTTCCTCTGTGCATACCCTGAGCTCCTTATGGAACACCACCGAGGCCGTTTGGTCAGCATTGACAGACTCACCAGTGAGCAACACGTGCTGCAAGCCAGTGTGCCCCTAGTAGTGGTTGAATCACTCTGGACTCACCTTGAATACTTCCTTGAGCTCCCCCCCACCCACCCACCCAGCTTTTTCGTTACATCGGACCACTGGGAGAGAGCTTTAGTGCAGATCAGGCTAGAGCCCAGTGGCATATCCCTTCAGCTCTGGTCCTGTACCTTTATTTTCAGGAGCTGCTCCATCTCCATTGTAGGAACTAGGCAAACCACACTCACCGGCCCCCTTCATGACGTGAACTGCCAAGGCTCCCGGTTGCATACCACAGGAACCTTCCGATGATGTCATCACTCGTGACTTAGCAGGTGTGTGCGTGCGCACACACACTAACACTCTCGTCCTCTCTTCTTAATTTGACAGAAGATTCCAAGGACGAAGCTGGATGGTCTACTTGCGTCTGATACACACTATGTATCCAATACATAGACTTTTGTGTGAGTACCATCAACACCTGATACACACTATGTATCCAGTGCATACACTTTTGTTTAATTACTATCAAGACCCAGTCTGTGGCCACATACAGATATGTGATGTCTCTTAAAGTATTATAAACTTTCTAGTCTCGGCTGACTGCTGCACGCAGCCGCTCGGTCGAGGCACCTTTCTTGGTGAGACAATCAGCCAGTTGTTGTGATGTATCCACCCAGGATACCTCATCAATCTCCCCCCGCTCCAACATGTCCCGCAACACAGCAATATCAATGCGCAATCTCCTGTCTTCTATGCTCTTACAGGAGTAAAGGGCGTCCACCAGACTCTTGTTGTCGACGAAACACTTTATTTTGATCTTTCCACATCCAGAAACCTCACGCAATATGTTGGAGAGATATACAGCAGTTTCAGCACATTCAAGCAGCGCCAACGCCTCAGCAGATAAGGTAGATTTGATGACCCTCCTGATCTTCCTTGTCTGCCAGAATATAGGACATCTTGCCTCACTAGCATCTCGTAGGAAGATCACAAAACTTCCCTGAGATCCATTGCCTACAAGGTTGGCAAATGAGGCATCCGAAAAGCACTCTATATGACAGTCCTCGATCGGCCCCATTCTTGGAATGTACAGCTTCATGTTGTC
>JAGKTI010005869.1:7920-27649 GCA_018397915.1 Birgus latro
GACGGGCTTTTGGAGTATGTGCTATGCATTCCAAGGAGGTGTGCATTGACTTGTACATGTGGGAGCTCTTGATAGTAACAATTCTGGTGACTGGTGAGGTTTCTGCACATTATAATGGAGCTTGCTTGTTGAAAGTGCAGCAGTCCTAACAGTACAATCCTTTGCTTTCAACCTGAAACCAAAAAGGACTGTCAATCAATCTGTAGGTAGTACCATAATGATTTCCCTCATTCCTAAATTTCACTAACCTCACATTTTTCCTAACCTGTAAAGCCCTTTACAATTTTCTTATTTCAAAATGTTACTAACCTCATATTTTCCCTTATCTTCAAAGCCCTCCACACTTTATATATATATAAGGATGGAGAACTGAAGAAACTGGAAGGAAAAAGGGGGGCAAAAGATGGGAGGGAGGGAGAAAAGAAGAAAGGAGGGTGAGGAGTGAATAACTGAGGGAGAAAAGAAGAGAACTTAAGAGGAAATGAGGGGAAAAGAAAAATAATGGTAGCAAGCCATACACATGCAGGTAATAAATTGCTGAAAAAATGAATATAGGCAAGGATAATCTACAGCATGGTGCAAGGATATTAATGGGGTTTTAGATTTCATCTGTATTAAGCCAGTCACTCCTTTTTGGTTTCATCACAGGTATTTAGTTTCTACATCTCTGACAGTCAAGATTAGCTGACAGTTGGTAAGTTGATGGTCACAGCAGTAATAAATAAATAAATAAATAAATAAAAATAAGAGAATCACAGTCATCATAGCCAGCTCCACATGTAAAACCACTCCATCTGTATTTCAGTGCTGTCTGCATCTTGGGTAATAGTGTGTATAGTAATAGCCTACTTTTGACCTTTTATCTGCTGCATTTGACTAAGCTCTTGTATTCTATCCAACTATTGATAATTTTATTTGGTCGTGAGAAACCCTATAGTGCTAAAGGGTTAAAAGCCATCCTTGTAATCCTTACATTTTAGAGTTATATTCTGACCACCAGCAAACTATTATATCCAGCCAAAAAGAATTGCAACACAGCTAAAGGATTAAGATGAAATGAGGCTGTGTCCTCATGGTATGCCAGATGTTGCAAAGTCAACCCCAGCTACAAAGAAAGTTGGCCTCCAGGTGACGAGCAGCTGGAATATGGCTCTTGGGGTGGCATTGCCATTAAAGAAGTGGGTTGGGTGTTCACACTGCCAAAATATGGCATGATGTGTGGGATTTATAGCACTCCACCTTGTCAGTCATGCCATAATTCAGAGCCACCAGCACCACTCCTCCAGGATTGCACCCATACCTGGAAGCACAAGTCATCCAGTGCGAGTGATCCCTGGATGTATCCCCCCACTATCTGTTGATTCTTTTTCAAAGTCATAATAGTGTCTGCTAGGAAGTGCCTGATCCTGCCCCTACCCTACTTACTATTCCATTAGTTACTAAAAATTTGATGACCTAACTATCCTTATGCAATTGTACAGAGGTTTGGCTAAGAATGGTAGATATACCTGAAGTATGCATCATGGCATGTCATAGTCCACACCCATGCTCCAGAAGTACATGGAGTTTGCAGTAGGGAGTGGCAAATACCAGTTCACTGTAATGCTATATGGCCTCAACATCACCTGTAGAATCTTTACGAAACTGGCAATAATTGTCCACAATGGACTCAGCCAGTAAAGGATAGAACTGCTTATGTACCTTAATGACTGGCTCATCATTGCATGCACAAAAGGCAGCAGCAACAATTTAATGTAAGAAACTGTCCAGTGAGTGGGGTCCAATGGCCTCTGTCAACACCACCAAATCTGTTCTGTCACACCCAGAACACAGAGTGGCATAACATCTCTACATCAGCTTGACTGTGCAGGACAAAAGTTTTGAGTGCATATGAGGCAGGATTGATGGGGTAGAGGCTTAGGGTTTTATTCTAAGTGGCTTTGGAGATTTCATGATGTGTCTTCCTTAGTGACTTATTTTGCATGTTACACCTGATATCCTCTTGTAAGGTTTTGATTAAAAGTTGGTAGTAATAGTTGTTGTTGATCAACTCTGGTCTGTCTCACCGAGCAGACCCATCTTTCATCCCATGCAGTGAACTGATGTTCCCTTGCTATTGACAGCATCCCACAACAGTGAGGCATGGGGAAGAGTTTGGAGGTTTAGTTTCTGGATGGTTACTGCATTTGCATCTCTCCACCCAGTTAGCAGGGACATCATAGCAGGCTCCACATCACCCTGTTATCTGGTTACATGGTTACCACTGAGGGTTGTAAATGGTTTCCTGAGTTGCTGGAAAACATTAGGATTGTCTCTTGGTGTAGAACCACTGAAGCAGAGAGAAGTGTAATAAAAAAATGACAGGAAGGAGAAAAAGAAATGGGAAGAGCGGTGGTCAGACACAGTAGTACACTGACCTATCCAATTATGCAGCTAAAGTATCATTGTCTTTTTCCGCGGAAATCGAATCGCTCAAATGGTACGTACAATAGAAACCCGCTTTCTGAGGCTCATTGATATGGTGAAATAAATTTTCGTTCCCAAAGTCCATCTTTTGGCCTTGAAAATTTTTGACTCCCCCACCCCCCACCCATATCATACCTAATATTTATTGTAGTAAACACAACTTCAAGGAACATCACTTGGCATAAAAAAAAACGGTACAGATTGGTAAATAAATGGTGGTCAGTTACCATGACAGGGATTGGAACAATGCTTTATAATCTGGGAGGGATGTATATGAGGCTGAGGAGCCTCTCTTCCCCAAGAGGACACAAGTGCACCTGCACAGCAGCCACGCTTGGCAGCCGTGTTGACATATCACTGTGTGGAACTTTCAACTGTTGGTGCCCAACAGGCCGTGTTTTTTGGGGGGCCAGTTTCTGGGATTTTCCTGTACAAACCAGATTCTTTTCCGTGTAACAGGAATCAGGTTAGGGTTTATCTCTACATAAATGGTGAAAATCGCAAATGGAACCTGTGTACTTGGAGGGGTCACTATAGTAACAGCATTATTAGTACAGTAGTAGTAGTAGCAGCAGCTGCAGCTTAGTCGATGCCCCAGGATTATCTGAATGTGAACACAGTGAACTGCAGGTAGAAATTAGCTTTTTTCTGCAGTCCACTTTCCTCCTTTTTGATGTATGAGGATAACCAGGCACTGGAGCCAACTGATCATATTTGCCACCACATGAAGATAGAGGCATCCCCCACCTGCAGCATGTCAATATTAAAATGATATAAATAACATACATAATAATGTTAAAGTTTAATATGCAGAAAAATTCAGTGAGTTCAAGGTACCATGAAGCCTTCCATGCCACTTAACATACTAGCCTTAGCTGACTCTTTGAAGGGTTGTAGGGTGATTTCCAACTTGAGGGGAGCACACTGAACTGCCAGCTACTGTTATGGAGGCTTAAACTTTTCAGAGTGGTGATGTATTTTGTTCTTCGTTCATGCTGCAACCAGACAATTCAGTTCACTTTACAGGTGACTTTCAATGCTGGAGGACCTCCATTAGCCTCTTTGCTACTAGAGATCTGCCCTAAGCTGAGTAAAATATGCTGGTACTAGCAAGATTGAAATGTAAATTATGTTATAAGACTAAAGCGGTTTGTGTGTTGAAGGCTGCTTTTTGTTTATAGTTAGGAGCATTATGAATTGATTTGCGATATTGTCAAGGCTTACAAAGCGCTACAAAGCTTCCTGTGCCACCTTGAATATGGCCATATGTTTTGCCAGACATCTAATCCCTGAGTACATCAAGATTAGGTGTAACAGACTTGGTGATGTGGTTTACACACTGAAAATGGAAGCTTTTAATATTTGAATGGCTTTCGTTGTTGTTTTCGTTTTTGAAGGCTGCAACATGCTTGCATGCGTCGGCCTTTTTGGATTGGAGCGTGTAGCATTTTATGACCGGATGTCCTTCCTGATGTCTACCAATGACCCTTGGGTGGATTCGATCCTCCGACCCTATGGCCAGAGCGGAGCGCTCTAACCCACTGAGCCATATATGTTCAGACAGCTGTGCTAGTAAGTTTCCACCACATCCCTCCCTTCCCAACAGGCCAAACTTCAGATGTAGATGATGGGTTTGGAGTTGCAGGCTGAAGTAAAAAAAGAAGGTGTGAAAATCAAAGAAAATTATGGAGTAAATACCTAATCTACCAAATGAAGAACATCAGCACTCATCAGACTCATATTGGTTCTGTACATTTGTAAGTACAGTCAACCCCCAAAAGTATCAGCCATCTAACTGCACTTATCATTCTAAAACATGGATGAAGCATTGTGATATGTGGGACACCCTGTAATTATAGGTGCAGTTATTGTCCTTTGTAATTTCTGTATTACAACCCAAAATCACATAGGCATTATGTTAATAGATTCATGTACATTTCTAAATCTCACTCATTTTCTCAACCATTAATCCCCTGTGTGCAATACTTTTTTGGTTCACTGTATAACAGTGAAAAAAATAAGGGAAATTTGTAAACTACCTTACTTAGTGTTCTGAGGTTAAAATGCCCCCCCTGTAATACTGTAATCTTCTGTTAACGTCTTTTCAAGTTCCCACCTCCTCCCCTCATTATTATTACCCGTATTATTACTTTCCTTGTTGCACTGTACATGGCATTCATTGTTCACACTTTTGTGAGCATGGAAGTGAAAAAGTTGTCACATGACAGTATTGTGATACCAACTCTAACATATGGAAGTGAAGCTTGGACCCTGTTGGAGGGACAGAAGTCAAGAGTGAGAGCAGTGGAAATGAATTATTTGAGAGGAACATGTGGAGTCACATGGAGAGACAGACTAACAAATGAGGAAGTGAAGGAGCCTTGTGGTGTGGATGTGGACATGATAGGAAGCTTTAGGAGAAACACGTTAAGATGGTTTGGACATGTGGAGAGGATGGCGAGCGAAAGACTGACGAGGAGAGCGTATGTGAGTGAGGTGGAAGGGGGGAGAGAGAGGGGGAGGCCGAGGATGAGATGGAGGGATGGAATGGAGAGGTACATGAGAGAGGGGGGTGTGAGTTGGGAGCGGGGTAGTGAAATGGCGGGGGACAGAGCGACATGGAGGCGATTTGTTTGTGGCCACCCCGTGCGGAATTGAGGAGTCTGGCAATAGATAGATAGCTTAGATCCCTTAAGCTTGGTACCCATCTTGTAGCAGCCCTTTGAACTTTTTCAATTCTATCTATGTGTTTTTTGAGATGAGGATTCCAGACAACTGATGCATACTCTAGGGTTGGTCTGATGAAAGATGTTATCTTCCTTAGCATGTCTTCGTTAATGTATGTGAATGCTATTCTCATATCTGCAAGCAGTGTATACATGTTCTGTACCTTTTCATTTATGTGGTCAGCCGGAGTTAGTCTGTCATTGATAATCACACCCAAGTCTTTCTCTCTTTCTGGTGTGTTTAGGGTTTTACTTCCTAATTTATAATCCCAATCTGGTCTTTTCCCACTTTTACCAAACTTGATTACATGACACATGTCCACACTGAATTCCATTTGCCATGTATTACTCTATTCATGAAGTTTATTTAATTCTTCTTGTAGCTCTTTACAAGAGTCTGTAAGTAATTCTCCTTTGTATTTTTGCATCATTGGCAAACATATTTAAATAGCTTTCATTTCCAATATTATTGTGTCATTTATATACACTAGAAACATAACTGGTGCCACCACTGAGCCCTGTGGAACTCCACTGGTCACTTCCCTCCATGATGAGTAATTTCCCCTCAGTACTGTTTTCATTTCCCTTTTTCTGAGAAAATCTTGCATCCAACAGTACAGTTTGCCTCAGATTCCTCCTTGATGGTACAGTTTCCATACAAGTCTTTGGTGCGGTACTCTGTCAAATGCTTTCTTGAAATCTAGATGGATACTGTCCACCCATCCTTCTCTTTTCTGTAGTATTTCGGCAACTCTGTCATAGTAGCTTAATAAATTAGTAACACATGATTTTCCCTTTATGAAACCAAAGTGCCTTTCTGTTATCATATTGTGTTCTTCTAGATGGTTTACCCAAACTTTTCTTATTAGCTTTTCCAGTATCTTACAACACTGGTTAGTGATACTGGTCAGTAGTTGAGTGGGTTTTGTCTGTTCCCTTTCTTGAATAAGGGGACAATGTTTGCTTTCTTCCAAATATCTGGTAGCTTACCTTGACCCAAAGATTCCTTGAATATTAACGATAATGGTCTACTTAACTCCTTTGCACATTCATGTAGCACCCAACATGCAATTTCGTCTGGACCATTTGCTTTTCCTTTGTCTAATATACCTAACTCTTCCTGTATTTCTTTTTCTGATATTTGTATATCTGGTAATATGTTTGGGCATGCATTTTCCATATCATCCCTCTCAAAATTATTTTCTTCTGTAAAAACTGATTGGAAATTCCTATTTAGTACTTCACAAATATCTTTCTCTTGTGTATATAAGATCTCTTCATCCGTAATGGATTGCATTTTATCTTTTACTTTCGTTTTGCTTCGGATGTGTGTGTGTGTGTTTTGAACCCTAATGCAGTGTGTATGTGTTTTTCTTGCTCTTTGAACCCATCCTCACTGTGTGTGTGTGTGTGTCTTCGAACCCTGCCACAGTGTGTTTGTTTTTTCTTGCCCTTTGAACCCACTCTCACTGTGAACGTGTGTGTTCTTGCTGCCCACTGAACCCTATCGCAGTGTGTATATGTGTTTCTCTTGCTCTTTGAACCCCACCTTACTGTATTCATAGGTGGGAAATGAGATGATGGTGATGATACTGGTTTACATACATATATTCATCTCACAGAGCAGTTTTCTTGCTCTCATGGATCAGGGTCTCTTAATGCATGACTTTTTGTTTCAGGTGCCTGGTGGTCTGTTAATCAAAGTGCTTCGGTTCGGGTGATGGCCTTGCATACATTCAATTCCCAAAAGGTGGCTGGAGGTTTTTGATGGAGTGGTGCTACCCAGGGAAGAATGGACTACAGGAACCATGGTAAGGAACTGGGGATGGATGGTCAGAAAGTTCTTGGTATATGTTTTGTGTGTGTGTGTTTTGTATGTGTGTGTGTGTGCATGTGCACTTGTCAGATCCAGGGGGGGGGAAATGGCAGCTTCAGTTCCGTTGGTATTGCTATGCCCATAAGTTCACAGAGAATCTTTGCCATGACTGTGCTCTGCCTTTCATATTTCTCAGTCCTCCTTGAATGACAGAGTACCTTTCCTTCCCATACTCTTTTATGTGCTTCATATTGTTATCACATGGTTGTCAGAAACCAAAGCCAAGTGCTTGTTACCAAAAAGACTCATCCTCCTGTGTGCCACTATCATTCTAACACAGGAAGTGAGGACCCCTTCTGTTTCTTAAAATTAGCACTCCAGATACCAACACATACCGATGCTGTAATGATAAGCAAATGGTACATGGTTGCGAGTTGTGTGTACTGCGAGATTAGTCAACCTTTTACAACCCCACAAGGAGCATAAGGACCTGGGGCTTAGTGGACTGCAGGGAGAACTACTCCAGCCTCCTTTTGGGGATATGGATGGGACTGAGAAATGTTAATTTAAGCAGGGAGCTCCACCCTCAGTCCTATTGGTGCCACCACATGAAGCTGTCCCTCTCCAGCACTAATACTGTGGGGGTCAATAAACATCAATACTGTACTGAACTCCTCCACAGAGAAAGGGTTAAATCATCAACATACCTGAGATGCCTCCTAAAAACTTGTCATATTTTCAGAGGCCACCTGTGTGACTTGCACTGCTGTGGTTGGTGGTGGAGCTGACATTGCTAGGATTGTTGCTGTCACTGCTGCTGCTTTCTCTTGGGTTCGTTGCTGCCGCTGAGGTTGGCTGTGGTGCTGCGCCGCTGGGCCTGTGACACTGGACTCCAGCTGCTGCTGCTACTACTACAGCCACTACTGACCTCCTGAAATATGTGAGTTGCACATTATTTGGTTTGTTCACCTTGACTTGGCAGGGATTTTTGTTGTTTGGTGGCCTAATTCCCATAACTCAGAAGCTGTGTACAACATGGATAGCAATACCATGGCTCTGCATCCTTTCCAAATCACTTTTAAGTCAAGTTGATGTGGACAGGATATGCTAACAGTTGCTCCCCTTTTTAGGAAAGTTTTCCTGAGAATTCCACACTCCATCCTTAGTTGGGAAAAGGAGTTTGGGCTGATGATGATAATTGTACTCAGCAGCAGTGCCAAGCTCCATAACTAGATCATTCCACCACTGGGGTATACAAGTCCAGTTACGTCATCTAGGTACTCATTTTACTTGCTAATGGACAACAGCGATAATGCAGTGCCAGGAATCAATTCTTGGCACTATCAGCTAAGCAGTAAAACAAACCACAAGGCCTAATAATTATCTCAAGATAGTAAATCATTCATAGCTCAAAATAATGTTTGTAAGTGGGGGAGCAACTGTCTTTCTTCCAACACCAGATTTTTTTTTTTTATATATATATACTGAGAGTGATTCTTGGGGGTCTGGGGATGATTATTATCTTGAGTTTATAACCTGTATATTTATTTATACTAGTCTGCAGGTCTACATCCTTTCCATTACACTTTTTCATGACCAGCATTATTCCATTTGATAAACAATAACTTGCTGAGAAGGTATTTTTATGCCAGGTTAAAGTAACAAGAGAATACTAAGCAAACTCCCAAGGGATACCAGTAGGAGATAGTTTTGAAACCTTTCCATTGCATTGTGCATCAGGAAAAACGATTAAGATACTCTTAACATCAAATAGAAATTGGATGTACTTTTTAAAATGTGCAAAAAGTTTGAGTAAGGTTAGTGACAAGTATGATAGAGTATTCCTGGTATACTTTTGCACATGCCTGTACATCACAAACATGCACTAAGTCCAGGTTATATGCCACAGATGCTAAAAATACAGGGTGGTTCATATGTAACATGTCTGATGCCATGAGTTTTGTTCTTGCCTTTTGAACCATACTTTACCCCATCCTTAGGTGGGGAGAAGAGGTTACGATGATGATGATGGAGATTATGATTGCAATGATGAGTATAATATGATGGCTGATGTTTATTATAATGATTATGATAATTGTAATGATGATTGATGTGGTGAAGGCTCAGTCAGCATTTGCATCTCATCTGTGCATAATTTTCTGTTTCCCATAACCCTTCCTTACTTTATAGTGATTGCTTATATCCATTGTTTGCATTATTTTTTATAAAGTAATCAAATATCTCCTCTTGCATTTGCATTGAGTAATTGCATAAAGTGCACTCATTTTAAGTAAGCTGAAAATTTTCCCCTCCTCTGACATTTATCTACCTAATACCAGACACCTCAATCTCATAAGGGGCGGCCACAAACAAATTAACTTCACATCACTCTGTCTTCTGCCATTTGACTGCCCTCTCTCCAGCCCACACTTCCCTCCCTTGTATCTTCCCACTCCATTCTTCTATGTCAGCCTTAGTCTCTCACTCCTCCTCTCCCCTGCCATCTCACTCACATACACTCTTCTAGTTAGTCTCTTATTCTCCATTCTCTCTGCATGGCCAAACCATCTCTGAGTATTTCTTCAAACAGTACCACAATGCTTCCTTACTTCTTCATTTGTCTTTCTGTCTGCTCATAAAACTCCACACAATCCTACTTCATTTCCACTGCTCTCACTTTTGATTTGTGTCCTTCCAACAGGATCCAAGCTTCACTTCCATCCCCCTCCCTCATAAATCACTCCACTTACCCTTCCATCTCATCATTGGTCTCCTCCTCCAACTTACTCACCTACACTTTTCTAGTCAGTGTCTCATTCTCCAGCCTCTCTACATAGCCAAACCATTGCAAAGTATTTTTCTTAACAGTTTACATCCTCATTTGTCTGTCTGTCTCCATACTTCGTACTTCACTTCCATGCCCACTTCTCCATTCTTTATCACAGCTTTCAGTGATCAAGGAACTTTTCTACCCTGTTGTACCCTTTCGAGCACTTCATCCCAACTTCTGTCCTTACTCATCACACTATCCAAGTACTTATTGCACTCTCATTCTCCATCTCCAGCCTTACTCATCATACTACCCAAGTACTTAATTGCACACTCATTCACTGTCTCCATCCTTACTCATCACACTACCAAAGTACTTAATTGCACTCTCATTCTCCATCTCCATCCAAACTCATCACACTACCCAAGTAAATCAATGCACTCATTCTCCATCTTATCATCATCCACCCTCACTATGCATTCTGTGACTTCTTTTCCCTCAAGACCATAATTTTACTCTTCCCTTTATTCTCTTATAGATTCCATTTCCTACGTACACCGTCAGACTCATTCACCAAGCCTTGCGGTTCACATTCATCCCCACATAACAGTACAGTATCATCAGCAAGCAACAATTCAGAAAGTTTCCACACCTTTCCCTCTCTCATTAGGCACTCAGTATATTCACTTCCCTACCTATTATCTTGTATAGCTCTATCCATTTACAAACTGAACAACCACAGAGACATGACACACAGAAACATGACATAAGGAGACATGACACACACAAAAACATGACACAGAAACAATTACACATGGAGATATGACACACACAACACACACACACACACACACACACACACACACACACACACACACACACACACACACAGATTTTTTTCTTTATGCAGATTTACTTCCCATCTCCCACTGGCAGAATAAGACAGCACTGTGGTCCAACATCCTTTCCATAGCACTTCTTCATGACTAACACTATAATACAGTACAGTCTTGTTTCAATTAGCATTTACAAAGGAGAGATGGTAATTTAATGCCTTTAACTGGAGCATAGTTGAATACCCGGTAGCTATTTCTGAAAGTCGTCAAAATACCTGCATCCCCCATACCAGCAGACTGAGCTGACACCACCAGATATATATGGGCAGCCCTGTATTGTGGTTCAGTAAATTCTGGGCTGGTGTTGCTGTGGTCCAGTATTCCTCTGTACTAGCGCTGTAAGCAAACCACTTTTCTGAACCCATATAGCATCAGTTTCAGCATTTTTGCCAATACAGTCTTTGCTCTCTGACTAAATAAAACAGTGTCAGTTGTTTGTGTAGCTTATCTGTGTGTGTTGATCATCTAGCTTCTTGAATGAAATGTTGCTAAATGAGCTGTGAAATTTTGCTAAGGATATATGCATGTCATTTTCCAAAGTATACTGCTGAAAGATGGACACACACTGTCTGAAAAAGATTATTAGGGCTTAATCTGTGTTGTAAGGATTATTTGAGAGCTTAACTCTACCCCAAAAGGTCATGTTGCCCCTTTTTTTTCATTAAATTCGAGTATTTAGTTTCTCTAGCATTGGCTGTGATTCTTAATAACGAAAATGAGCCTGGGACCACCACAACAGTGAGTATTATCAGCCCGAAAGATCATAAATAAATGTGGCAAATAAAAGGACTTTGATAAGCCATAGTGCTTTTTTACCCAAGAATAACAATAGGCTTCTTGTTCCTATTGTTATGTTTGGAGGAGATTTGTTTGTGGCCACCCCTTATGGGATTATGGTGTCTGGCAATAGTGCATATATTATCCTGCCTGAAATATTGATACTTGTTGTGTTATATTTTTGTGCCCATTTTATTGTAGTGATTTGTTATTTTTAAATTTCATATTACTGCCATGTTATAGTGATTTTTTTGCATATATTCTCCTTCCTGAAGTATTGATATTGTTTATATTTTTATGCCAGTTTTCTTGTACTGTGTGTGTGTGTGTGTGTGTGTTTTTATATAATGTACTGCACAGTCTGCCACAGGAAGAAATACTGTATACCGAAAAATATGCACCTATAGTCCTTGTTTGGAAGATTTTAATTGGCAACAGGTCAGCTTTGAAACTGTCATCCTCAGGCTTTATTTCCCTCTGCCTATGACCTCCAGTCTTTTAAAAGCAATATTTGCAGGAATCTCAAAATTAATGGATCTTGAATTAGTCTTTCTTTTGTTTATTAATTCTTAAAGCCCTCTGCTTGTTCTCTGCTTTAAAAAAATGAAAGAAAAAAAAAATACTACCATGAATAGCTCTGAGAAATTAAGAAGTAATGAGCATCCTTAGTTAACTATTAATGGTCATCTTGAGTTGTTTCCCTTCATGTATATCCAAGAATAACCATCATTCTGAGTTGATTCCCTTCATTAAACATCCCCACTTGAGTCCCTTCATTTATGTCAGACATTAATAAGTTGAGATTTTTCACCCATCCATCCATCATCCAATCCTATGTCACCCCACAGAGGAACGTAGGAGCCCGGGGCTAGGCAAGTTGGTCCTGACATTTAAGATGAGAGTGACCAGCCTCAGTCATCCCTGGGTGGCATTACATGAGCAATAAACCCCAACCATCCCTTGGATATAAACCTTCACCGGCTCAATCCGACTGGAGTGCCGTAATTACCCACTAAACCACCAGGCGCCAAAATTTGGTTATATGGTTACCACCCAGCATAGTAAATGGTTTCCTGGTGTACAGGAAACCGTTTGGCTTGTCACTCAGTGTAGAGTCACCCACAGGCAGAAGGACGAGGAAAGAATGAAAGAAATACGAACATATGTCGTTACTGCGGTTTACGTTCTTGGATAATACAGTACTGTATATTTTTTTCCTATGGCCGACTGTATGTTTGTTTATATATTGATGTGGATATGTTTTTTGGGCCTGTTTATTTCTGTTGATTTATTCTATAGTCAGTTTGCTTCCACCTGGTAGAGGTTCATCGCCTCTTAGCTTGGTGTAAAGTCATATTCAGCGTTTTCAAATTTTATAACTGTATGGAAAGATGCTGGTGCCACAATGGACTGAACTGTTTTGATATATCACATAGTCCTTTGCCATAGTTTCGTAAGCATTTAGTCATTTTGGTTTGTGATTCTGAGAGAGAGAGAGAGAGAGAGAGAGAGAGAGAGAGAGGAAGTATCTAGATGACAGTGGTTTAATATCAGTGTTGGAACGAGCAAGGATGTGTGATGTCCCCATGCTTGTGTATGTGTGTGTGTATTCCTCAGTCCATCTGTGTGTATGAGGCTGGCCTTTGGATGGTGTGTGAGCAATGATGTGTGATGTTCCCATGGTTGTATGTGTGTGTTTTTGTGCATGTATGTATTTGTGTTTGTGTGCATGTATGAATGTGTGTATACATGTATGTATTTGTGTCTGTGTGCATATATGTATGTATTTGTGTCTGTGTGCATGTATGTGTGTGTGTGTGTGTGTTTTGTGTGTTTGTGTATTTTGTGTGTGTGTGTGTGTTTGTGTGTGTACAAGATTCAGGGCTTTGGATGGTGAGTGAATGAGTGTCTGAGCCATATCTGTGAGCTTGCAGTTGGCTAGTTTCTCTCTTTTGCCTTTCCTCTTTGCTTTATGGGCCCTACACATCTCATCCATATGCAAAAAATAAATAAATAAAATAAGAAATGAAATGAGTGGTGATGACTGCTTGAAAAAGAAAAAAAAATGGTTACGATGATTGAATAATTGGTTACGATGATGATGATGATGATAATTAGTCCACTTCACTAGGCAGGATACTGATAGTTCTCCTAGTTTAAACCTTGTTGAGAGAGAGAGGAACCTTGATGCCTTCTTCCACTTCAATGCTTGTTCATTCTCTGTTCCTGGTTCCTGTCTCAAGTAGTTCTATCAGGAAATAAAATTGAGAGATGGGAAAAAAGAGAGAGACAGACAGACAAACAGGCAGATAGAAAAAAAGAGAGAGAGACCCTGATGCCTTTTCCCACTTTAATGCTTGTTCATCTGTTCCTGACTCCTACCTCAAGTGATTTTAGCTGGAAATAAAATTGAAAGAGAGAGAAATAAAAGCAAAAGAGTGAGAGACAGACAGAAAAGAGAGAGAGAGAAATTGGGAGAGAGACCCGTATGCCCTAGTGCAAAAAATCATTACAGGCCTCTAATCCTCCCATCACCTGTACTGAGAGTGTTTCCCCTCCACCTTCCCTTCAGGCATAAAAACAAATTCTTATATTATATTCCTTTGTCAATACATGATAAACCTATTAGATCAAGATTATGCAGTTTTGAAGAATGGCAGCTCCAAAGGTGTATGTTGAAGGATTGTCTGTTGTGGTAGTGTGGTGTGGAAGGAGGCTTTACACTGTGGTACATGTGGTGAGTGTTTTGTGGTAGTGTGGTGCATGTGTGGCAGGTGTGTTGTGGTAGTGTGGTGCATATGGTGTGTGTGTTGTGGTGTGGGAGGAGGTATTACACTGTGGTGCATGTGAAGAGTGTGGTGTGATAGTGTGGTTAAGGTGACCAGAGTCCCGCTTTTAGGCGGGACAGTCCCACCTTTTTGACATCTGTCCCGTATTTTAAATTGTGATTTAAATGTCCCACTTTTTAAGCAAATTATCTCAAATATCCCGCTTTTAGAAAATTACTTGTACATTACATATAACATGAGCTTCTTTTAAGAAATTATGATGATATAGACAAATTAAGCATAATCCAAACCACATGAAATACCGAATTGTTAACATAAATTGTGCAATACTAACCGGTAACTTTGCTCTGCCCATTCACCATACCATACGGTATGGTCGGAATTCGTGTGAGATGATAGTGTTTGCTGAGCAGCCTCAGGGCGAGGTGCAGTGCTGTATATATCAACACGTGCGTGTGTATGTCTATCTATAGCCCGACGCTCTAATCCCGCAAAGGGTGGCCGCAGACAAAATGCCTCCAAGTCGCTCTGTCACCCACCATTTGCTTACCCTTCCCCCAGCTCACTCCTCCCTCCCTCGTATACCTCTCAACTCCATCCCTCCACCTCATCCTCGGCCTTCCCCTCCCTCTCCCTCCCTCCACCCCACCTGCATACACCCTCTTGGTCAGTCTTTCATTCTCCATTCTCTCCACATGTCCAAACCACCTCAGTGTACTTCTCCTAATCATCTCGACCACATCCACCCTACAACGTTCCTTCACTTCTTCATGACAATGTCCCGCTTTTAGCTCCAATAAGTCTAGTTTGAAGTGTGGTAGGCCTACATGTGAATGTGGTGTGGTGTGGGAGGAGGCATCACACTATGGTACATGTGAGTGTATTGTGGTAGTGTGGTGTGATAGTGTGGCACATGTGATGAGTGTGTTGTGGTGTGGGAGAAGGCATTAAACAGTGGTACATGTGGTGATTGTATTGTGGCAGTGTAGTGTGGGAGGAGGCATTACACTGTGGGCATAGTGTATTGTCTGTGAGTTGCACATTGTGTTAGCAGTGAAGCAGAGAAAGGTGATGGTTGTGTTGAAGTCTGTCTATACTCATTTCACCTGAACTTGGCACAGATTTTCATGTTTTTGCAGCTTTGTTCACATTGCTCAGTGGCAGAAAGAGGAAATATTACAGACCTACATTAATTCCATAGGTTTTCTTCATGACAGGCATCTTATTCTAGTGCTTATGTACTTTATGCTTACAACTCAGTATTCACGAGAGAGCGCGAAGCAATTTTAGACTAAGAATGAGACAGGTAGAGAGCAAGAGAGAGAGAAAGTAAGTGAGAGAGACGTAGAGCAAGCAAGAGAGAGGAGACAGTCAGAGAATAAGCAAGAGAGAAAACGAGACAGACAGAAAGTAAGTGAGAGAGACACAGAGTAAGCAAGAGAGTGAGACAGACAGAGAGTAAACAAGAGAGTGAGACAGACAGAGAGTAAGCAAGAGAGTGAGACAGACAGAGAGTAAGTAAGACAGACAGAGAGTAAGCAAGACAGACAGAGAGTAAGCAAGACAGACAGAGAGTAAGCAAGACAGACAGAGAGTAAGCAAGACAGAAAGCAAGACAAACAGAGAGTAAGCAAGACAGAAAGCAAGACAGACAGAGAGTAAGCCAGAGAGAACTTACGTGTACCTGTGTTTCTCTGGGTAGAGTTGTTTCTGAAGGGTGAGTGTCTGGTGATGGTTTTTGAAGGCTTCTGTTGATCTGGAGATTTTTGGATGGTTGTAATGGCCATGTATGTCTAGGT
The DNA here is from genome assembly GCA_018397915.1 of Birgus latro. NCBI lineage: Eukaryota > Metazoa > Arthropoda > Malacostraca > Decapoda > Coenobitidae > Birgus > Birgus latro. The sequence continues at coordinate 23,960 of JAGKTI010005869.1, forward strand.
AGTGGCTATGTATAGTCTGAAATTGTAATAATAAAATTAAAAAAAATTAATTTAAAAAAGAGGATGACAACCACAGCCATTGGCGGATTGTACATACCAGTAGCATGCAGATGGTCGGAGCCGATGACCTGTACTGTGAAATTCCATGTGCTTTTCAAAGCACAGTTCCTTTGGAATGGGGGTCATTTTAAGGGGGGAGAAAAAAATATATCTGTGTAATTTAGTGTTGGGTGTAGGATTAGAACAGGTGTATATAAAGCTCTGTGTAATGTAGGTTTTGAATGGGTGTAGTTGCTGGGTAATGGCCAAACACAGTAGCTAAAACAAGTATCTGTGCAGAAGAGTTTCCGAGTATCTGTGCAGGGTGAGATCATGTATACAGTCCATGATGTCACCCACCTCTGTTTAGTGTTGCTGTATGAGTAACACGTTATGATTACCGTCTCTCGGTTTAGGGAGACAGTTCTTACTCCAGCTAATGTGTGGCTTATATAGTCTATCTATAGTCAGATGGCATAATCTCATAAGGGGTGGCCGTTTGTCTTTGATTTATACAGTTGTTTTACAGGGAGGGACACTAACCCTCCATCAACCTACTTGTTGATAAGTAGGGAACACATATGGGTTGTTATATGGTTACAATGTTTGTTGCCTGGCTTACAGGAAACCATTAGGTTTGTCACTCAATGCAAAGCCACCTGAAAAGGAAAGAAGAGTAATAAAAAGTGACAGTGGATATATATGGCCCTGGATTTAGTGAATACAAATTGCCTTGACACTGAATGCCACATAATAATTGAACAATAAGACCAAGTTTGTTGTTCAAGAACTTGCCTCAAAATATTCCAGTGCAGGTTATGAGCTTTGCCAGGGCCATAGTGTTGCAATATCAAATTTCACACTATTAACACATTTAGGATGCCATATCATGTGCCTAATACAGGGAGAAATATACCTGTGCTGTTTAGAGAGAGTTATTATCTTGCTTTTTTCTTGTAGGGTAAAAATCTTGTGGGCTTCTGGCCTTTTGTTTCTTCTTCCTTGCATTTAAAAAAAAGAAAAGAAAAAAAGGCATCAGCCATAGCAGTTATCCTGTCCAAATGTCTTGTCCATGGTCTCATAGTTCTTCTCAGGTAGTATGCACAGATACTTGGTTTAGTTACTCGACAATATGAAGTAAGATTATTAATAGAAAAAATATAAGTAAATAAATATAAAGAACGATGATGACCACAGTTATTGAAAGATGGTCGGGGCCAGTGACCTGTGCTGTGATGGGTGCTTTTCACAATACAGTTCCATAGGGACATTGTATGTCGTTTAGGTGGGGGGGGGGATGTAAGAGGATGAAGAGGGAAGTGTAGTGTAGGGTTTAGAAGGAAGAGAGAAGTGAAGGGTACAGGAGGAAGAGGGATGCTGAGGCACTCCATGTTGTGTTGTAGGTTATGTATGGTTGTGGTGGGTAGGTAGTGAGTACATACAGGATTAAATATTTATAGAAAAAAAAAACAGGCAAAATAAAATACCAAAAATGGCAGCTCATTTGGATGGAGGTCGCTATTTTATTCATTTGGGGCAGTGGTCAGGTGAGAGAGATAGTGCAAGAGGGACAGTTTAGTAACCAAGGAGACTCATACCTGTCTGGTAACTGAGGTCCACCAAAAGTTTTATGCATGTAGTGGGATTGGACCAGTTGTGTCAGATAAAGATGAACTACTTGTGTAGAAGTATATAGTGAAGCTGGGAAGGAGGTAGCTCCATAAGTGTGTGTGGAGGTCTTGCTGGGGTGTGGCGGGTGTTTATAAGGTTTGCGTGTTCTTGTTTTTCTTGATTGAGAGTCCCTTGTGAATGAGGTAGAGGAGGAAAGGGAGGGGTAAAGGGGTGTATGAAGAGGGGGGGGGTGTAAGTTGAGGGGAGGGCAGCAAAATGGCAGAGACAGGGCAACATGGAGGCAATTTGTTTGTGGCCATCCCTGGAGGCAATTTGTTTGTGGCCATCCCTTATGGGATAAAGGCATCTGGCTATAGATGGAGTACTTTAGTTGTCCTGGGTCTGAGTTTAGCCACAAGGGATCTTTTGCATTGAGAACACCAGCTGTTATTGCATTACTGTTGGGTTGGAATGGGGAAAGTCATGGAGTTGAGAAAAATATTTGCAGGTAGTTAGACCTGTGAGATAATCAGGATTCCAGGGACTAAATGGTCAGTGAGTGAGGGTTTGGCCCTCTTCACTGGACATGGTCTAGTTATATCAATGCCATCACAAGAAGGTGTCTACCCAGCACCATATTTTAAAAGTTGGGTGTGGAAGGTGTGAAGTGTGAACGTTGGGAGTAGGGCTGCGAGAGGCTGACAAAAAAAAAAAAAAAACCTGGGATGAGATCATACAGTTTGACCTCAGGGATAAGGAACTGAATAGGGAGGCTGCCAGAGATGGAAAGCCGCCACTAGGGTGCCCAATGCCGATGCATGCTTGTTGGAACCTTTATAAAAATACGAAAATATTAAACCGCTTCTATAGGCCCATCATGCACTCTGAATATCGTTATTGTAGCATCTCAGTATATGCAAAGGATTGAAGTATAACGAAATACATTCATCTGAGATCTAATGGCACGTTTTCTACACTATTACAAAATGAATATACTGTATATAAAATTATGAGTGTTCTTTGCGTATAATGCCAGCAAAAAGAAATTCTTCATTTAATAATTGATATATGTTCCTGTAAATTGCCGATAGGTGAACAGTGCTTGAAGCTAGGATTAGGTCCCAGCAAGAGGGACTTTTTGTCAAGTATTAAGGATCATATTCAAGACAGAGACTACGTATCAAGGCATTCATGAAAGACAATTCAAATTAGTAATATTTTTTTATTCAAACGGACAGTATTAGTGGAAATAACCTTGTCCTTTCACAGCACACCTTTGAGATTAATTAAGGAGCATGTTATGTGAAATGTTTATATTTTGACTGACAGATTAACAGAGATATTGTGTTTAGTGAGAGTATCTTAAATGAGGAAATACTGATAGGGGTTTGACAGTAAGTTTTTAGTATTATAATTATTTTACTCTAACAAGCAGTTTCTGAAGCTTAAACTAATGCTACCCCTTGTTGGCATTATACCTTGTTAGTGTGTGTTAGTATTTCATAACTGTGTATTAGGCTCACTCCCTCTTCATTTTATCTTCCTTCCACTTCCTCCTCACCAAACTACCCTGCAACCCACCCTACTCTGCCCTTGCACTGCTACCTTGCCATCATTGTCATGTCTGCCCCTGCCGTCTTGCTGTTCCTGCCCTACCATCCCTCACCTGTCCTGCCAGCCTTTATCTTCCCTTTCCACCCTCGCTATGGCGTCTTGCTGTTCCTGTCCTTCAGTTAGTGTCCTGCAGTCTCTTACCTGTGGCCTGCCTTGTCCTCCTCTGCTATGCTGTCTCCTGCCTCACTCACCTTTCTGTGTTGTGCTCTCCTTCCTTTCCTTGGCTTGCCCTTCATTTAGTTATGAAACCACAAGCAGAGGTGTGTATCTGTGAATATTTATCTTCAGGATTAGCTTCTGTTTGTTTATAAGTTCTACTTTACAAAGTTCCATATCTATATATATAATTCCTATTTTACTAAGTTCTGTATCTCTATATATAAGTCGTGTTTTACTAAGTTGTGTGTGTCTCTCTCTCTCTCTCTA
>JAGKTI010005869.1:32479-43070 GCA_018397915.1 Birgus latro
TGACTAGCATCAGTACATTTTAATATTATCAGAGCCCAACACAACATTCACAGATGGTAATTTTAGGCCACAGTTAAACCCTTAAAACACCACTTCGTCATGACTAGCATGGCAATTTTAGCCCAAAGTTAAACCCTAATTAAAGCACTTCTTCGTGACTGGCATATTAATCTTAAGGCAGTTAAACCCTTGTCAAAGCACTTCTTCGTGACTAGCATAATAATCTTAGGGCAGAGTTAAACTCGTTATCAAAACACTCAGTGACTAGCATGGTAATTTTAGGCAAAGTTAAACACTAATTAAGGCACTTCTTCATGACTATCATAATCTTACGTAAAAGTTAACCCCAAATTAAACACTTCTTCGTGACTAACAAGGTTATCTTAGGCCAAGTTAAAGCAGAGATGCAGTTTTAAAACATTACCAATCTTAACTTTCCACTGCACTTTGTGACTACCAAGGTAATCTCAGGCATTTTCCTTAAGACAGCTGGCTTGATCTTGCCATCTTCCTACCATCTTCAACCATCTTTTTAGAAGTTCACTTACCTCCTGCAAACAGAAAAAAAAAAGAATATTAGGTGGTTTGTTTTTCATGTCAGCTGAACTACTACCATAACTACACACACACACATACACTTGCCAACTGGACCATCTAGGAAATAAATTACACACACACCCACACCTGCCAACTGAAGCACTTACAGATCAGGTGTTAATTCTGTACCTAAATAATAATAATGAAAATGATAAATAATGATACAGGTAATACTAATATTAGTAATAATAAAAAATAATTACAATAATAATAAAGTATCAACAATAGAAAGAATAACAATTAGAAATAATTATAATTAGAATATTAATAAAATAATTCAAAGCAAATTGGATCATCTGAACCCACTAGTCTAACAGGCATCTATAGTATGTATGTATATATATATATATATATATATATATATATATATATATATATGAATAAGACAAATATCCACAAATTCCAAACATCTCTCACTAGGTCATTCTCTCTCTCACACCAGTGGGAGGACCTCAGCCCACTGAACCACCCGGCACCTAATCACACTTAAAACAGATCCTACCATGACCATTCAGGAGTGAATGCTAAATCTTGGACCTAAAATAGACCTAACATTTCTATCTAGGAACTAAAATACCTAACATTTCTATCTAGGACCTAAAACAGACCAAACATTTCTATCTAGAACCTAATATAGACCTAAAATTTCTATCTATCTGAAGCACCCTGGCCTACATGAACACCATCATAACATGGTTTTAGGCCACTACACTCCACAAACACTCTTCTTACAGACCTCACACAGTTTTTGATGGCATGAATTCAGCTAGGCCACCACATAGAACACTCCTTGTCACACTAGACATTAGTAAAGCTTTTGATTCCATCCCCTGCCACAACCTCACAAACAAAATATTCAACACAAACATGCACAATAACACAAAAAGATGACTAGCAAACTACTTAGCAGGGAGATATGCACATGTAACTTTTGCTGGCCAGTCCTCGAACATCAGAAACTTCACAAATGGTGTCCCCCAAGGATCTGTCTTGTCTCCTACACTCTTCAACCTATACATGCATGACATACCCACACCCCACACACAACAAATACACATAGCTTCCTATGCAGATGACATAACACTTACATGCACACACCAAAATGCAAACACAGCCACACAAATCCTCCAATTTTACCTCAACACACTACATGAATGGTTCACCACAAAGACTCAAAATAGCCAGCTAAATCTACAGTGACCCTTCTCACAAACTGGATAGCAGAACACAGGCACATTCCACATCTCACCAAAGACAACACTCAGCTACCACACACATACACACCCAAAATCCTTGGTGTAACGTACATCAATGTCATTTAAACAACACGTCACAAACATCAAAAATAAATTAACACCTAGACTCAATGCCTTGAAGTCACTTGCCCATACAACATTTGGACACAACAAAGAAACCACCACCACAGCATACAAACAATATATACGTTCACTGATGAATTATGCAAGCCCTGCTTGGGCTCCTAACCTCACTAAAACACACTACAACACTCTTCAGACCATACAAAACAAGGCCTTAAAAATAATCACAGGCTGCACAGCTACTACACCTACAGAACACCTACACCAAGAAACCAAATTCCTCAAAGTCAAAGATTAACTAGACATGAGAGGCACCCAAACTCTCGCTGCAGCCTCCACAAACCCACAACATCCACTACACTACATGGCAGCACATTCACACACACACCAAGGAACATCAAAATAACACCCAGCACACGATATACACAAATACTATCATCTCTTCCCCCCCTGCCCGCCTCAGACCGGCTTCCAGAAGCACATTCATACTCAAATCACTCGCCGTTCCATTCAGTCACTCAAAGACAACACACAGCTGCATGCACGGCCTCCTGATATCCATCCTTCTGAATCCTATCTCCCTCGTGAGGACAGGGTCCACCTAGGCAGGCTGAGATGTGGGCATCATCCAGCCCTCGAGTTATCAGAAGAGGCTGGATGACTCAGTCACTGACGCCTGTCCAGGATGCAACACAGCACCCCATACTATTAAGCACATCATGGAAGACTGCATTGCACACAATCACCTACACCAACAATACAACATACACACCTTGAGAGCTCTGTGGGAAAACATGCTCTCTCCCATGGCCTTCCTTAGGGACTCAGGGCTGTTCGGCCAGACTGCCTAGGGAACAACTACTACTACTATTACATCAGGCATCCACAGGATATCCATCTATTGCCAGACGTCTTTACTTCGTAAAGGGTGGCCACAAACAAATTGCCTCCATGTCACCCAGTCCCCTGCCATTTCACTGTCTTCCCCCAGCTCACACCCCACCCTCTCATACACCTCTCCATGTCATCCCTCCATCTCATCCTCAGTCTCCCCCCCTTCCACCTCACTCACATACACTCTCATTAGTCTCTCACTCTCCATCCCCCCCAGCTCACACCCCCCTCTCTCATATACATCTCCATCCCATCCTCTGCTTCCCCCCCCCTCCAACTCTCAGAATCACAATCTCCTCATTAATATCTCTCACCCCTCTCTCATATACCTCTCCATTCCATCCTTGGTCTCCCTCTCCATTCACTCACATACTCCTTGTTAGTCTCTCATTCTCCATCCTCACCATAGAGCCAAATCACCCCAATGCATTTATCATTCCTATTTCTTTCCTAACTTTTCTTCACTGCAATCCAACTTTCTAACATCTATTGACACAAGAAGTACCATGACAGAGGAAACCATACTCCTTTTAATCTAACTCAGCCCAGAGTTTCAACTCTCGTGGCTAATTTCATGCTGAATTACAAAGACTATGCCACAGCTCTACCTCCTTTCCATGGCATTTCTTCATGACTAGCACCTTAACATGGTAATCTACTGGACTATTCAAGATGGAGAGATGGCAATTTTAGGCCAAGTTAGAATTTTAAGACAAATGATTAAGTGAGATTTTTAAAAGTACTGACCATTTTACTGCCCTGGTGTGGTCTCCGCTGCTATCAGGCTGCCTCTTCTCCAATCGCCCTAAGTACAAAATAATATGCTTTAGAACTCAAACTACAATGTCAGTACCTCATTAATTAAATCTTATGCTGAAGGACATAACTGAAGCTACATACCCAGCCATCTCAAGGGCTCATTAACACCCTTTCCTATGCGAATTATTTTGCTTCTTACACCTAACTGTCCCTTTCTGTTCCATCCATCCTAATATCACCCTATTTGGCATAAATTACCTAGGGATATTAACCAGCCTCTTCACCTCTCAAGGGCACCCTTACACCATTTCCTAAGAGAATTATTTTGCTTCTTACACCTTACTGTCCCATCCATCCTTCTAATATCACCCTATTCTGCATAAATTACCTAGGGATATTAACCAGCCTCTTCACCCAGCTACGGATGGAATGAGCCAAGATTCCCAAGAGCTGATGCAACAGCTGAAATGTCAAATCAACTCAAAATTTCAATCTAAGCAACTTTGTATTTCATAATCTATCTACCTATAGACCGATGCCCTAATCCTGCAAGGGGTGGCCGCAGACAAAACATCTCCAAGTTGCTCTGTCACCTACCATTTGAATGCCCTCCCCCCTCCCTCATATACCTCTCCACTCCATCCCTCCATCTCATCTCCCCCCCCTCCACCTCACTCACATACACTTTCCTCGTCAGTCTCACTCTCCATCCTCTCCACATGGCCAAACCCCCTCAATGTGTTTATTTGGAAGAAAAAAATCCCATAGGTGTACTTCTTATAGACATGTCAACTTCACATTAAATATATATATATTTTGGTTTTACGCCTGGTATCCCCGAAAGGCTAAGGCATTGCCCCTGGAAAGAGGACTTTTGGATTGGAGCGTGTAGCATTTTATGACTGGATGCCCTTCCCGATGTCTACCAATGACCCATGGGTGGATTCGATCCTCCGGCCCTACAGCCAGAGCGGAACGCTCTAACCCACTGAGGCTGCTTCAAATTATATAATATATATATATATATAACCTTCATTTCCTGGTTTATAAAAGTTCAAAGATACTTGCATACATCAGCCTTATCAACTATGGTGGCTCTATATGCTGCTTGGTCTCTGGCAGCCTCTCAATTCAGTTCCTTATCCCTGAGGTCAAACTAGGGCTTCATCCAAGGTTTTTTTCAGTATGCCTTTCAATTCTTTCATATCTCTCACTCTACACCCAGTTATCCTCCTCCATCCCCACCACATGCCCAAACGATCTCAATCTATCTTTTCTCATCAACACTAATACACTCCAGTCCCATCCTTCCTCTCATCTCTACCCTCAACATTCACACCTATCACTCTCCACACCCAGTTATCCTCCTCCATCCTCTCCACATACCCAAACCATCTCAATCTACCCCTCCTCATTACAATACCAAGACATTCAACTCACAATCTTCCTCTCTACCCTCAACTTTCACACCTCTCATTCTCTGCACCCGGTTATCCACCTAAACCACCTCAATCTATCCTTTCTCATCAACACTAATGCATTCAAGTCCCATCCTTCCCCTCAACATTCACACCTCTCAGTTTCCATACCCAGTTGTCATCCTCCATCTTCTCCAATGTCCAAACCGTCTCAATCTACCCCTCCTCATCACAACACCAATACACTCCAGTCCTATCCTTCCTCTCAACAAGTCAATTCAACCTTCCATAATTATCCACATACAATAACAGATCTGAAAATGCTTAAGGAAATTATGAGGTTTAAACAAATACATTACATTACTGTGTTTCCTCCACTCTTCTCCAAGCATTCAAGTCGCCTCCACCTCCTCCACTCTCCACACAGTCAGATCCCTCCATGACCCGAATTCTCCAGGCATCTCCCATCACTCGAACCAGGCCATCAAGGTGCCCTCTCTCTGGAACCTGGCTATCAATCCTTCCTTCACATCCATACACACCCATGGCCAAAGGAACATCCCTGCAAAGTAGAAATAAGTACAAATTAATTACATGTACAGCACACACAACTATACAGCAAGACTATACCCTTTTCACTCCAACTTGGCCTAAAACTGCGATCTCTTCATCTTGAATACTGAAGTACTTCAGTAAAAGTCCTCTCATTCGGCATCTGGTCTTACAGTATTTCCAGTCTTTCAGCATTTTGTATAAATACAGCACAGTAAAAGTCCATTAATCCGAACACTGATACTCTGAAAATCCCAATAATCAGAATTTTTGAAGAAGGCTGACAAAAACTCCGAAAGTAAAAAAAAATCAAAATTATAAAATTCAAACTGGGTGCTAAATGTGCCAAAGTGCCGAGCGGTGTGGTCATGGATCAGGTAATGCATGAATTGGTAACTCCTCGTAAACAACTGACCACTTTTGGATCTGTACCATAGGTTAAAGGAATTTTCCAAAGTAATACATACAGTACAGTAAAACCTCGATATAACGGACTTCAGTAGACCGGAATTCACTTTTATCAGACTCGAGGAGCTACCGGACTAAACTCCTATATATCGGAAAAAGTCCGATATAGCCAGAAAGCAGTCCGGACTGCCTGACAACTTCAGCTATGTTCACCACAATAAGACAAGTAAAAGACATGTTTTTCAGTGCACAGTACAGTATTATTATACCATTTGATTAATATAGTGAAGGTATAACACAGTACAATACTGCAATGGTGGTGAAAACTACCGATGCAATCCGGACTAATGTCTGATATATCGGAAAAAGTCCGGATTAGCAGGGGTAAGTCCGGATGTCACTTTTATTGGAAAATCGCATATTTCGGACTGGCCTGAGCCCCAATTAGTCCGTTATAGTGAGGTCTTACTGTATTAAGTTTTTGTGCTTTTACAATACATGCATATTGTTATTAACCCTGGACTTACTCTCTCTAATTGGATTTACTTGCCTACAAGTGCTGTTTTCAACACTACGCATAACTGTCAAGTTAAACAACCCAAAACATCTCAATTTACCAATAACAGTTCATGTCTTCAGTAATACATTATGAAGTAAAAAATTTGTGTAATACATAAATTAATGTTAAAATGTGCCATATTGTATTATGAATGAATGAAAATTGATCCATTCAGTAAAATTTCAGTTTAAACATGAAATTGTCTTGGGGGGGGCCCCCACCCAAAAATCAGAAAATTCTGATAAGCCAAATGATTCTCGGTCCACTGCCATTCGGATTAATGGACTTTCACCATAGTCCCTTTACAAAAGTTATCTGCTCTTCTGGAATACTGTTTATGCCGGGCCAATCGGCACCCGTGATGGGGTCATCAACTCGTCACTGGTACCGTGCACCCACAGTTGCCAATTTGGCACTGCTGGCACTAGATCTAGTGTCTTTCATAATAAAGTGCCAATAAATATTGAATTTTCTTCTCTATCTAGCGTGTTTTGAAGTTCAATTTACCGTACAAACTTGAACAGTTAACCTACAACTTAACGCATTTTAGTGTTGAGCTTAGCATTTTTAAAGATTTCTGCTTGCAAACACTGCACGCGCCGTCGGCCATCATGACTCATGAGTGTCTGGCTTTGTGAGCAGAACCTTTCAAAAGTTTGGAAATTGTGCTATTTTATGGCGTGCACCCGAAAGCACTAATTTCTCTCCCCCCCCCCATCACTTGTAGCTGGAGTCACTGCCAGTGGGCAACCAGGCGATCAAACAGCCCACACCCACTGCTCCCACCCCAACCCCAGTGTAAGGGTTGTTGGATGGATGCGGAATGGCCAAAGCTGGTGATGTTACAATGTCATAATAATCTGAATCACAAGGGGTAAGTATATAGAGGCATTCAATCATTTCATTCATAATCCAATCCTACACTGCCCCATGAGAAGCATAGGAGCCCAGGGCTAGGCAAATTGGTACTGACATTTTAGATGAGTGACCAGTCTCAATTGGTACTGATTTTAGATGAGTGACCAGTCTCAATCATCCCTGAGTGGCATTACATGAGTAATAAACCCCAACCACCCCTTGGATATAAACCTTCACAGGCTCAATCTGATTGGAGTACCGTAATTACCCACTAAACCATCAGGCACCATAATTTGGTTATATGGTTACTGCCCAGCATAGTAAATGGTTTCCTGGTGTACAGGAAACCATTTGGCTTGTCGCTCAGAATAGAGTCACCCACAGGCAGAAGGAAGGGGAAAGAATGAAGGAAAGAAAGATACTGTAGAAGAGGGAGTGTAAAGTAGCCTGTGGGCAGAAGGATGACGAAAGAATGAAGGAAAAAGACAGAAGAGGATGGAAGGAAAGAAGGATGGAGGTAAGGTAAGGGCAGACACCCGAGAGCAGCACTACATTGTGCTGTTATCCACAACATATGAGAATGGCATGAAAATGAAAGAACAACTACAATGTATTATTGGCTATAAACTTACATCCTGTATTGTGACTGAATGTGGGTCAGTCGTATACATGATGACATTCGTTTCGTTTTCATTTCATTTTTGAAGGCTCCAACATGCATGCATGCGTCGGCCTTGGTCACCTAATGGCGGCTCTCCATGCTGCTCGATCTTTGGCAGCCTCCCTGATCAATCCCTTAACCCTGAGGTCACACTTAATGACCTCGTCCCATCTTTCTCAGTCTACTCCTCCCCCAATATTAACACTTCTCACCTTCTGCACCCAATTATCATCCCCCATCCTCTCCACATGTCCAAACCACCTCAGCCTACCTCTCCTCATCACAACACCAATACACTCCAGTTCCATCCTACCTCTCAACTCTTCCATTGTAAGCCCAGCCCCCCCAGGCCTTGCACACAGGAACGCACTGCACATCCACCTAATCATTGTTATTTCTGTACGTTTAAGCCTGCGAATATCCTCTTCCTTTACTGCCCAGGTCTCTACCATACAGTATCACACTCCTAAGACATGCTGCATACAAAGACCCCTTAGCACGTAAGGAGAGTCCCCTCAATGTCAGGAGAGGCAACAGCTCCCTGAACTATTTCAAACCACTTCTCACCCTAGCAACTGAGCTAGCTCCAGCCCCACCTCCGGCACATAAGTCCCCCAAATAACAAAACTCTTCCACACACTCAAGAGACTCACCAGCAAGTTCAATCCTTTCACGCCTAACAATCTCCACCTGATCTCCCCGACATGCCGCACACATAAAATCAGCATTATCTCACAGTCTACCTCTAATACCACTACATCTCTTGTGCACCCATTTATCACAAACACTGCACAAGATGGAATTACTTCCACATATGGCAGCTTCCTTTATGACATTACCACCTCATCACTTCTGTTTGTTTCTTACTCTAGCTTCTTTATTTCTTTGTCTTTGTCCTCCACCTCATGAATCACTTTCACCATGAATTTCGTCATTGGAGAGACCGTGGGGCAACATGTCTTTACTGGCCAGGTCACTGCTAACAGGTGAATTGCAGAGTGTGGGGGGAGGGGGGTCAGGTGGGGCCAGGCAGTATCCCCATCTGACAGCAGATAAAGGATGGTCTCCCACATATGCCTACGAAAAATCACCCAAGAAACTTGAAAATTGTGCAAATTATGACCCTTGCAACTGCGCGATGTACCCATACGTCGATGGGTCTAGCTATGACAAAACATTGCGACGTACCCATACGTAAGCGGGACACCTCGGGTTAAAGGGCAAGAGTGGGGGATGAGAGGGTAAAAGAGACGTTTTGTGGAGACAGGAACCCAGAGAGTACAGTGGTGGAGGTGGGAGTGAGAGTGGATGTGAACAGACTGATCTGTCAACAGATGTTCACTATACAGTACTGTACTTATATGTAAATTATAAAACAGGACGTAAACATATAGCCAATAACACATAATACATTGTAGGTCTCTTCATTTTTGTGCCATTCTCATACGTTGTGGATAACAGCACAGTATTACACATTAAGTACCTTTATATACTTGTATACCCCTACTGGTTCTAAATGTCTAAATAAAATCTATAAAAACAATTATGACATTGTAACATCACCAGCTTGGGCCATTCCATATCTATCCAACAACACTTACACTGGGGTTGGGTTAAGGGCAGTGGGTGTGGGCTGTTCGACTGCTTGGTTGTCACTGGCCACGACTCTGGCTACGGGGGAGTCTAGAGCTTTCTGGTGTATATATATAAATACTGCACACCCAGGTTAAGAAGTTCATGTATTGTATCATTAAATACATTAAATATAAGTTGTTTATTAAATATTTGTGCTTAGGCTTCACCAATACTACTTGCTTGACACTGGGGTGACCAACTATGATTGCTAGAAACTCTGGCAGGTTTTCCCGGTCATTCGGCAGTTTCTGCTCTTTCGGCACCTGCTTGGTCCCAAAGATGCCGAATGAGAGGACTTTTACTGTACCAGAACATGAAGCTAGTCACAAAGAAGTGCTAGGAATGAGTCTCCTTGGTTACCAGACTGATTTAACTCACCCTAAAATTGCCATCTCTTCATCCTGAATACTGATTTGTACTATTAGAACATGAAGCTAGTCATGAAGTGCTAGGAATGAATCTCAGTTATTAGACTGATTTAACTAACTTGGCCTTAAAAAAAACTGCCCTAGAAGGGGCCAACTTTACCCTAATTTAAGCATGGAATCTCCTTGGTTACTAGTAAAAATTACCACCCTACTCTGACTACATGTGTCATCTCCAAGGTTACTAGTCAAAATTACCATCCTACCCTGACCACATCTCCTTGGTTACTAGTCAAAATTACCATCCTAAACTACACACAGCATCTCCTTGGTTGCTAGTCAAAATTACCATCCTACCCTGACATGTTACATCTCCTTGATTACTAGTCAAAATTACCATCCTAACCTGACTACACATCTCCTTGGTTACTAGTCAAGATTACCATCCTAACCTGACTACACATCATCTCCTTGGTAACTAGTCAAGATTACCATCCTAACCTGAATACACACATCATCATCTTGGTTACTAGTCAAAATTACCATCCTAACCTGAATACACACAC
>JAGKTI010005870.1:4011-20111 GCA_018397915.1 Birgus latro
AAAAAAAAAAAAAAAAAAAAAAAAACAGCTCTACAGGTAAGGGGTGGAGTTTACAACTCCACACAGCGCCGCGGTACTGACAGAGTTCGTACCGGGTACGGGGCAGAATTGGCCATTGTCCGTTCCCCAGCTGTCTCCCCGCCACAGGGCCCCGACACGGACGCGTGTCGGCCCGTCTCCTGTAGGCGTTCCCCCAAGAGCGGCACCGCGGTACAGGCTACAAGCCATACCGGGCATGAGGCAGGATTGGCCATAGTCCGTCCCTCAGCTGCTAGTGATAAAAGCTCACTGATACAGGCCACAGCCGTCCCAGAGCTCACCTTGGCGTTAGCCACGAGCCACGTCCAGCCTAACACAGTGCAGGCCATAAGCCGCCAGGGAAATAGGCCCCACACAGTGCAGGCCAAAGCCGCCAGGTAACCAGGTCGAACACAGAGTCACCAGGGAAGTAGACCCAACACGGTGCAGGCCACAAGCCGCCAGGAAACCATCTCCCCCTGTGCTCTCTCGACGCCAGCCACGAGCCACACCAGACCAAACACCGTGCAGGCCACAAGCCGCCAGGAAACCGTCTCTCCCTGTGCCCTCTCGGCGTTGACCGCGAGTCACGCCAGGCAAAATACAGTGCAGGCCACAAGCCGCCAAGAAACTAGACCTAGTGCAGCGCAGGCCACAAGCCGCCAGGCAGCTATCCCTACGGCCTCGCAGGCGTTGGCCACGAGTTACGCTTGGCCCAGTACAGAGCAGGCCACAAGCCGCCAGGAAACTGTCTCTCCCTGTGCCCTCTCAGCGTTGACCGCGAGTCACGCCAGATAAGATACAGTGCAGGCCACAAGCCGCCAAGAAACTAGACCTAGTGCAGTGCAGGCCACAAGCCGCCAGGCAGCTATCCCTACGGCCTCACAGGCATCGGCCACGAGTCACGCTTCGCCCGGTACAGAGCAGGCCACAAGCCGCCAGGAGAACAGGCCCAGTACAGAGCAGGCCACAAGCCTCCAGGAGACTGCTCTCCCCGTAACCCACCAGGCGCTGGCCACGAGTCACGTCGGGTTCGGAGTAGAGCTGGGCATAGTCCGCTCTCCTCCTACGGGAGCACCAGCCGTCGGAGAAGGCTCCACACCCGAGACGTGGCAGAGTCTCGCCCAGGACCTTGGCCCCCTGCGACTACACCCGGGTGACCAGCTGCCGGACCAGAGCCCCCGTAGACCCCGAAGCCGCCACCGGGCCCTGTCCACCACTCCCCTGGGCCGAGCTTCCCGTGGGGCATCCCTGACGGCGACACCGCCCTCGAGCCGTTGCCGCAGCCCAGCCACCCCGGGTTCCAGTTCCCTGGGTCCCCTGTCGCCCCAGGAGTTGCCCGGCACACCAGGGCGCGACCTACCGGTGGACGAGGTCTTCCGACGACGCTCCCAGATCCGACGTCAGGCCCGGCTCCTAGCCCTCTTCGGGCCGAGCCCTTAGCCCCACAGCCCCGTGTGGGACCCTGCCCAGGAGCACGCCACTCCGCCCCTGTTCCCTCCTGACGGAGGAATCGCCCTGGGCCCATCAGTGTCGCCCAAGTGAGTGGACTACTGATATATATGTGTGTGTACCCGTAAACTCAGTTCTAGTGTGCATCTACAGGATAAGATTGGACGTGCCGGTAGATAGAACGAGGCCGGACCTATATGGACAGGTAGAGTCCCGTTGCCCTAGACCGTCTCAGTGACAACCTAGACCTCCCCCTTGTGTATCCTTGTGTCTTGTGCGGGCGTTTACGCTCCCCCTCCCGTGTGTTCAGGTAAACCTGCATCAGCCCCTTGTCTTAGCCGCGTGGCCAATCCGGGCATACCGAGTACCACAGTCCCCCCTCTGTCAAATACCTCTACGTGCGACCCTACCTGTGATAGACGCCCGGCCGCCAGTTACCTGAGGTACAGGTGTAAAGTAAGATATACATGTATACAGTGCCGTCCAGTGCTATACGGGTTTTAGAGATTGTGTCAAAGCCATTCCTGTGTCCGAAGATATAAATGTGTTGTATGTCACACGAGTGTCGGGTGAATAGTACCATACTTAAACAAGAAAGGTAAAGTGACAGATAGCAATTGTGTACAGTGTTCACTTGCCCCTCCAGGCAATCCTTTGTAATACCTATGGTGTATTGTCCGGTTTCTTATGTGTAGAATACATGTGTGATATCCACTGCCTTGTTTTTGTGTCCAGTCCTGCTCTTTGGAGTTACCTCCCGGTCTAGAATAGGGACCCGCTTTTAGCCTGCGTATTTGAGGGCGAGAAACCGTCCCACAAATACGTAGCATAACAATCTTATTAATTCCATTACATTTTATAGCATGTACTATATTTACTATTTGCTAAAGGGCTTGTGGCTATCTTTCTATCTGTAGCCAGAAGCCATTATCTCGTAAAGGGTGACCGCTTGCCTTTGGTTTTGTTGTTTTACGGGGAGGGGTGCTAACCTTCCACCAATCCACTTGTTGACACGTCGGGAACAAGTGTGGGTTGGTTATATGGTTACCACCCAGCGTCGTAAATGGTTTCTTGGCCTACAGGAAACCATTAGGCTTGTCACTCAGTGTAAAGCCACCTGAAAAAGAAAGAAGGGTAATAAAAAGTTACAGGAAAGATGAGAAATAGGAAGAGAGGTGGCAACGCAGTCACAGAAAAATAATGATAAACGTGCTGGAAGAAGTAGGCTGCACTACATCAAGTGAGTGGATAATGGTCGCCACTGCCTACCGAAGCGTGTGGCTACACCTACACTCATGAATTTATAACCAGTGACTGTAAAACTGTATTTGCTGAAGGTGTGTGGCAAGATCAATGGCTCTACAGTATGGACACGCTACCTCCGCCACATTGAAACACCCGCACTCGGTGCTTTCACCATGGTTATGCAATTGGAACAATGTTCTTATCTTGCTGTTTCTATTTCGCTGTTGTTTACATAAGCTGAGCAGTGGGTCATGGCACTATATTTTAGCTGCGCAGTGGACCGTGACACTATATTTTCCGAATTCATCGGCTGATTTCAAAAGGCGCGGGAGTCAGATGTAGTGCATAAACATCATCAACGCCGCCCTGTGCCCCTGGCGGCGGGCACACAAACTGCGCGGGGCTACTCTTGAGGAAAGCCTCTGCATATTAAAGAGTTCAGTGGGCAAGACCCACGACCTACGTTTGCTCCAAATGTACTCTGTATACCTTTATAACAATAAACATTACTTCAGTCAGTTAACATTAGCTTCACGCGAATTCCGTGTTCATAACACTGATTTATAAACCATCTCGGATAACTTCTCTTGGTAGAGGATAGCCTTTGTACTTTATTCTGGTCACAGCCAGACGATTTTATTCAGCATTAAAATTGATAATTCTCGTATTCTTGCGCAAGGTGAACGTCTGCTGTTGGATGCCCACGTGTGTTTATTTTGACTGTCTGCCTGTATAGTATTATGGTCAATCTTGCGCAGAGTTGGTTGTAACATTTTTAGCCTGTTTACAAAAATCATGTAGCTGTATGTCCGCTTTTAGTACGGGATTCGTTCTAATTTCTAACATACTTCTGACGGGGATATACGAGAAATAAACAATTCCCAGAGAGCAGCTTGAGCGTCTTCGTTCGTACCTCGCTTCCACACATCTGTGCCATCATGCCATGCAGTATGGCCTAGGAAGTGGTTAACCTAAGTGTAGCTGGCTGGTGACGTTTGTAAGAAGGGGAAGATTAGAAGAAGACAAGGTAAGAAGCTAGAAGGTGTGACAGGTATAGCACTGAAGAAAATTACTTTGCGAACGGACTGAATTGTAAAACAAGGACTTTGTTTTGGTATTGTAGGCTGTAGGTAAGATTTCTCGAATAGAGAAGGCCACGTACGGACCCCTCGCTGCTGTAACCCGTTGTTGATTTTGGGATTGCCACTAGTGGATTGGATTGAGTGTTGCTGTTCAGTTTTATAGTCGGAGTAGTGGCGAGGCACGCCTTCCCAGTGATTATTACACTTTTGTCATTTAATCAGATGCGTGTTGTATACTGTAATAAATTTACTTTTCTGAAGATAGTGACATTGTAAGAAGACTTGCAAACACCCTGCCTGTGTGGTGACATTGTAAGAAGACCTGCAATCACCACACCTGTGTGGTGACATACCCTAAGAAGACTTGCAGTCACCGTGCCTGTGTGGTGACATTGTAGAAGACTTGCAGTCACCGCGCCTGTGTGGTGACATTGTAAGAAGACTTGCAATCAGCGCACCTGTGTGGTAAAATTGTACCAAGTAAACTACCATATGTAGTATGTAGATTTGTAAGCTTGTGGTGATGCTCCTAAACTAAAGCACTACTGCATTAATCCGTGGATTGCGTGCCATAGCTCAGGCTGGGTACTGTCGTGTTGCAAGCCACAGCTCAGGCTGTGCTGGCCATGCATTACCGTTAACTACTTGACCTCTGCGCAAACTTACATTTGGCGCTATGCAAAGATGGAGAGAAAGAGATTTATTTTTCACTAGATGATGCCATGGATGTTTATCTTCAGGTTTATAGTAAACAAAACTAAAATTAAAAACTTTTTTCCCATCATTTTTTTCCACACCATGGTGTGGGATAAAAAAAAGGTAATTGCGCAATCCATGGGTTAATATTTATCACAAACTACAGTCTGTCCATCTATTGCCAGACACCATAATCCCGTAAGGGGTGGCCATTTGACTTTGAGTTATTTGCTTTACGGGGAGGGGCACTAACCCTCCACCAACCCACTTGTTGACATGAAGGGAGCACATATGGTTTGGATATATGGTTACCACTCAACGTTGTAAATGGTTTCTTGGCTTACATTTGGCTTGCATTGTATTTATTGTAAAACTCACTTATGATGAGGTAATGTGATGGCCTACAGTACCGTATAGGCTGATTAGAGCCTGTAGAGAGATTGTGAGGGGGTAATTCTTTACCAAATGAGTGCGGCGATTCCACCTATAGTAACAGCCATGATCTCAAGGTAAGTAATTTTGGTACATAAGCAACACAGATAGTTAACTGTTCCATTGTGACTGCAAGAAGTGATTGGAAAAAGATAAATTATACCTATTTTGAGGAATGTAAGGAAGCAGACAGGTCACCCGCGACAGTGTTTACCAGTGATCTCTCTGACTGGCCTTATTGTTTACCAACTGCAGTATCACTCCAACTGGATACATCAGTGTATCCCATGTCAGAGCAGTGGGTAGCTTAATGATGTAACCAAACCTAATCCAGCCTAACCTCACTTTCATTTGACAGCCCGCTTTCAGATTTTAAAATGTTCATTAGGAATGTTGAATATGGCCGGCCACTGGCAAAGGTTGGTGGATTATTTATGCATTCTAAATCCTCATTTATAGCTTTCAGGGGTATATTAATAAAAATCCCCAGGAGCTATGGTAATCCAGGAATAATAACAAGTAACCTGTGAAAGACTCATTTCAATACAGTATATAGAAAAGCTGTGCCCCTTTGGTAAAGAATTAATTGAAAGAGGGGGTAACCTTTTGTAGTTTTAGCTTAAATGGAGTCACAGGAATAATGCATGGGCTATCACATTACCTCATAGGACAGTTTTACAATAAACGCAAGGTTTTTGTTTTAGAAAGATATTAATGAGGTAAAGCTTTTGTTTAGGATCATCACCAGAAGAAGCTTCCCTATCAGTTCCTGTTTTTTCGGATTTCATCTAGTACAGTTTTTCCATTGAGAAAAGTTGATTGTTTAATAGTAGCCACTCATAACTGACTGCTCCTACCACACTGTTCTCATCTCCACCACTTATTCCATAGACAAATGAATCTTACGTGCGTAGTAAATGAACGGATAGCATTGGTGCACCAGAAACACTTGTTTGCCGTCCTCCAGCCTTTCCAGCTTGGGATTATTTCAGGCTTTTACCATCCCAAAAACCTAATACAGTATAACCTCCTGACCTATCTTATCTCAGCCGAACCTAACATGTCTTACACTATTTTTTTTTCTTTTTTAAATGCAAGGAAGAAGGAACCAAAGGCCATGGGCCCACAAACTGTTCCATCTAAGAAAAAAAAAACAATACAAAAGAGAGCCAAATTCAAGATCCGTTCATTTCGAGATGCCTGGACACACTGTGTTTGAAAGACTGGAGATCATAGGTAGTAGGAAATACAGACTGAGGAAGACAATTCCAGAGCTGACCAATTGCATAAATGAAGAACTGTGAGTAACAGATAACTTTTGCATTAGAGAGTTGGACAGAAAAGGGATGAGAGGTTGTTGCTAGACGGGTGCCACGTGTTATATATAGAGGCAGAAACAATCATACTGGAGGTTAAGAAACCACAACTCCAGGCTCTGTGTATTAGTCAACAGACAGCCATCTTGAGAAACGGTAACAACAGAACATCACCATGTGCAACTGTGCGGCACAGACAAAATAGTAATACATTACACTTTTTTTCCCCCCCATAAAATAAAATAAAAAATGTAGACCTATTCCCTTTTTTTTTTCTTATCAAATTAGCCATATCAAAACTATTATTGTAAGACATAATCCTTTAATTTCACGGGCAGTTTCTTATTTCTAGATGGACGTATACTTGGCACCTCATCAGTAGGCCTACCAGTGCGAAGGGGAGAATTTGAAACACTGTCATCCCTGGCCACCTGCTCTTTACTGGGTACCTGTTCTGGTACTGACATAGGATCTTGGACATTGGTTTCCATTTCTCCTTCCCCTGGTAATCCTGGCCTTACTTCAACTGTTTCCTTTTGTAACAATGGCTTGGGAATATACTGTGTTAAACTCTCATCATTGCTTCTTATTTCTTGCTCCTGGCATGGCCATGCCTTGTCAGTTTGGATAATCTGATCAATATGCCTCTTCCACACAGGATCACCTACATCTATCAAGTATGTACATGGCCCAAATTCCTTACTGACCACCCCTTGAGTCCATACTGGCTTTCGTGATCTATAGTCCTGAACCAGTACGGGTTCTCCTACTTCCACATGTCGAGTAAACCTCTCCTGCTTGTTTTGTTGTTCCATCCGTTGGGAGAGGTTTGGGCGTACTGCATCCAATCTTGTTCTGAGAGTTCGACCCACTAACTCCCCTGGAGAATGATGAGTGGCACTGTGAGGTGTGGTACGGTATGTCAGTAGAAATTCACACAACTTTCTATGTACAGAGATTTTCAAATCTTTCCTTGCTCTCATAGCTGTCTTGAAGGTGTGCACAAATCTTTCTGCCTCTCTGTTAGTACTGGGATGGAAAGGAGTGGACCGACAGTGTTTAATCCCATTCATCTTTGTGAATTCTTCAAATTCCACAGAGACAAACTGTGGCCCATTATCTGACACTAGTTCTAATGGTAATCCTTGTTGAGAAAAGATCTGGCGTCAAGCATCAATGGTATTTTCCGATGTGGTGGACTTCATTCTGACCACATACAGCCACTTTGAGTAGGCATCTACCACTACAAAAAAACATTTCCCCCATAAAGGGTCCCGCAAAGTCTACATGGATCCGCTGCCATGGTCTTCAGGGCCATTTCCAAGGGTTATTTGTCACTGCCGGCCTTTTCGGTTGCTGTTCTTGACAATCTTTGCAGCCTCGGACCCGGTCCTCTATGTGTTTGTCTATCTGAGGCCACCAGACATGGTTTCGTGCCAAAGCCTTCATCCTGACTATGCCTGGGTGACATGTGTGGAGTTCTTCTAGAAGACTAACCTGGAACTTTGGAGGAATTACTGTCCGGACTCCCCACAACAAGCATCCTTCTTCTACTGTCAGCTCATTTCTCCTTTGATAGTACGGCTGGTACTCTTGTGTCCAGTCTTGCTCCATGGGCCAACCTTGTATCACCCAGTTTTTTATACGAGCTAAAACAGGGTCTCTTCGAGTTTCCTTGCAGATAGCCTTGGCCGTGATGGGCAGTCCATTAATTTGTGCTTTGTTCAGTTCTGTGGCCTCCTGCGTCCAACACAGTCGAGAGACTGTCCCTTGCTCCTGGTCATTTTTCAGTGGCAGACGAGACAAAGCATCTGCATTCTCATTCTGCCTAGCAGACTGATGCTTTACCTCATAGGTATATGCTGCAAGCTGCACTGCCCACCTTTGGATCCGGGCCGCAGCAATGGTCGGGATCCCCTTCCTTGGACCTAGAATCAGACTCAAAGGCTTATTATCAGTGATGAACGTGAAATGTCAGCCAAAAAGATACTGGTGGAATTTGTTAAGCCCAAAAATTATTGCTAGTCCTTCTCTCTCTATTTGGGAATAATTCTTCTCGGCCACTGTCAGAGATCTGGACGCGTAGGCTATAGGTCGTTCTCCCTGTGGAGTCTGATGAGAGATCACAGCACCTAGTGCTATGGGTGAAGCATCTACTGCCAGCAACATAGGCTTCTGTGGATCGTAATGTGTCAACACTTGTGGTGATGTTAAAATCTCCCTTATCTGTAGAAATGCCTCATTACACTCTGCACTCCAGTGAAACTTTCCCTTTATGTAGCAGCTGATTTAAAGGGTAGCATAAAGTGGACATCTGAGGTACATACTTCCTATAGTGGTTAACTAGGCCAAGAAATGACTGCACTTCGGTTCTATTTCCCGGTTGGGGTGCTTGGGCCACAGCCTCCGTGGCCTCCGGATCCATATGGACTCCCTCGGCATCCACCTTGAACCCCAGATAGGTAACACTGGCTACCATGAACTCACACTTTGATTTTTCAAGCTTAAATCCATACCCTTGTAATCTATTCAAAACTGCTTCTAGGTTTGCCAGATGCTCCTCATTATTCTTACCAGTGATAATTAAATCATCTAAATAGCATCCCACATTTAAACCTTGCAACACTTTATCCATCACACTTTGAAACATTGCAGGGACAGCAGACACTCCATAAGGGAGCCTTGAGTAAGAGTACAGTCCCAAAGGAATGTTAATGGTGACAAAATTCCTTGAGTTGGGTGACAGTTCAATTTGCTGATAAGCTTGTGACAGATCCAACTTACTAAACTTAACCCCGCCATTAAGTTGTTGAAGCAATTCTTCCACTCTAGGCATGGGATCTGTAGGTACTTCAAGGTCTTGATTTATAGTGACCTTGTAGTCCCCACATATTCTGATGTCACCATTAGCCTTTCTTACAGGTACAATAGGAGCTGCCCAGTCACTATATTCAATTTTATTCAAAACACCTAACTCCTGCAGCCATTTCAATTCTCTGGCCACCCCATCCTTCAGAGCATGAGGCAGTGGTCTTGGCTTGAAAAATTTGGGCCTTGCATTTTCTTTGATCTTAAGTTCTGCCTGAATACCTTTAGCTTTTCCCAAACCTCCACTGAAAAGTTCTGGAGATTTATCAAACATCAATTTTGGCACCTGACCACGGGTGGCTTGTACTCTGAGTATGCTCTGCCAGTCTAACTTAATATTGGATAACTATTCTCTACCCAACAACTCTGGACCCTTGCCTCTCACAATGTACAAAGGTAATGTCTGTTTCTGTCCTTCATACTCCACTTCTACCATACATTTCCCCAGTACAGGTACTGGGTCATCATTGAAAGTTTTCAGTCTTAGGTGAGGCTTACACATGGGTACATTTGGAATTAATGCATTTTTCTTATCCTGAGACATTAAAGATACTGATGCCCCGGTGTCTACTTTCATTTCCACTGGCTGACCATTCAATTTCACTGACACTTTAATTTCTTTGGCAGTAGCACTTTCCTTAAGGATATGGATACTGGATATATACATATCTGATTCACATTTGCTTGACACTAAATTGACTTCTTCCTCCTCAGTGGATGTACTGTCAGTATCTTCACACACTTTCTTAACCCCTTTCTTACTGTACTTCTTTGGCATTTTATTCCCCATTTCACCGTCCTGTCTCTCTGGCTGCCCGCCCCCGCGGGACTGTGTACTCAGCTTTGCTCTCAGTGACTGGCTTTAATGGCACATTTTGCCTATATGGCCCTTGCAGCCACACGTGAAACACAGCTTTTCTCTAAAGAAACAGTCGTCTGGCTTATGGGATGTTCCTCCGCACCGATAACACCTTTTTCTTACCTTGGGGCCTCGGTGTTCTTTTACCTTGTTTACCTGCTGCTTGCTGGCACTCTGAATCTCCTCGACTTTCTGCACCGCTGACTCATGACTCATAGCAACTTGGTAGGCTTTATTTAAAGGTCAGTTGTGTTTCACTGAGTAATTTTTTTTTGCACGGCCGTGTCGAGTAACCCAATCACAAACATATCTCTCAGGGCATCATTGAGAAAATCCCCAAACTGACACTTTTCTGCTAGCCGATGTAATTCAGCTAAATACTGACTTACCGACGTCCAGCCTTCTGTCTCACCGTCCAGAACCGATACCGTTCAGCTATAACCACTGGTTTTGGTGAGAGATGATCCTGCAGTACTTGCCGGAGTTCCTCGTACGTCTTCTCTGTCGGTTTCTTGGGCGCCAGTAGAGTCTTCAGTAACCCGTAAGTCTTGCCCCCAATCACACTCAGGAACACGGCTCTCCTCCTTTTCTCCGTCTTGGTGTCCTTGATATTATTGGCAAGGAAGTACTGTTCTAACCTTTCACAATACTCCTCCCAGTCCTCCCCTGCCGTAAACTCAGCGACACTGCCGATGACTGCCATTTTGTCTTTCTCTTCTGTTTGTCGTGACACTAGTTGGCTTGCACTGCTTCCTGGGTTCTTAGAGCGTCGATCCTCGTCGCCATTTGTTATATATAGAGGCAGAAACAATCATACTGGAGGTTAAGAGCTCCGGGCTCTGTGTATTAGTCAACAGACAGCCATCTTGAAAAACAGTAATAACAGAACATCACCATGCGCAACTGCGCGGCACAGACAAAATAGTAATACATTACACCACGTGCCCATCATAGAGGTGGAGGGATGCAAGCAGACAGTTCAGAGGAACAGTGGCCATTGAAGTAGCAATAGAAAAGAGATAAAGATGCAACGGTGCGGCGAAGAGACAGGTTGAAGGGAGCCAATAAGAGGAGGAGAGTTAATGAGATGTAAAGCCTTTGACTCTACCCTACTGAGAAGAGCTGTATGTGGGGAGCCTCCCCATACATGAGAGTTGCACTCTAAATAGGGGCGAATAAAACCTGTGTATAAAGTCAACAACTGTGCAGGGGTAAAGAAAGTTCGGAGTCAGCTTAGCACACCCAATTTCTTGGAAGCAGATTTCACAAGAGATGTAATATGTTCTTTCCAAGATAAATCACGAGTGAATGAAACCCCAAGCATGTTCAGACATGATGCAGGAATGAGCTGGACATTATTAAACATTAGTGTGTACTCCTATGGGAGACTACGTCGGGTTGATGGGTGTAAAAACTGAGTCTTTGATGCATTACAAACGACAAGATTATTTTTATCCTAGTCAGAGATATGAGCCAAGTCAGACATTAGGTGTGCCATAGCCTCATCCCTTGTTTGTTGAAGCACCTGCTGAGATGGATGTTGCGGGAACCGAATGGAAAGGTGAAGGGTGGAATCATCGGCGTATGATTGGGTTGGGTTAAATGTGCAGCTCAGAAGGTCATTGATGAATAAAAGGAAGAGAGTTGGTGATAGGACAGAGCCCTGAGGAACACCACTGTTGATAGATCTTGGAGAAGAACGATGGTCGTCTACAACAGCGGCTATAGAACAACCAGAAAGGAAGCTAGAGATGAAGGCACAGATAAAACGATAGAAACCATAAGAGGGCAGTTTGGAAATTAAAGATTTATGCCAGACTCGACCGAAAGCCTTTGAGATGTCAAGTGCAATGGCAAAGCTTTCGGATGACCAGGAGCCTGAAAGGTAGGTGAGAAGATCGCCAGTGGAGTGTCCCCGACGAAACCCATACTGATGATCAGAAAGAAGGTTATGATAGGAAAGATGCTTTAAAAATTTTCTGTTAAGAATAGATATGACTTCTTTTGAGACACAGGATGTTAACCTGCCTAGCCTCACCGGCGTACGATGCATGTCTACTTTTTTTCCGCGGACAGACCCATTGACGTTCATTGTACATCACTCAATTGCAAGGCCCTTTTTGTGTGCACATTTTTCAACATTCTTGGGTGATTTATGGTAGGCATATGTGGGAGACCTTCCTCTACCTGCTGTCAAGCGGGGATACTGCCTGGCCCCACGTGACCCCCTCCCCCCACCCCCCCACACTGGGCAATTCACCTGTTAGCAGTATCCTGGCCAGTAAAGATATGTTGCCCCACGGTCTCTCCAATGACGAAATTCACTGTGAAAGTGATTCCTGAGGTGGAGGACAAAGAAACAAAGAAGCTAGAGGTAGAAACAAATAGAAGTGATGAGGTGGTAATGTCATAAAGGAAGGTGCCATATGCTGGGGTTTTGGGTGAGTGAACAATGCTTTTATCGCCTATATTATTGTGTGAAAACCAATATAGACATGTACTACACATAAATTAGTACCAAATAAATAAATAAATACGTAATTTAAAGTGGCTTGAATTAGTTAAGTTAACCCTTCCATAGTTTGCTTTCTTTAGCCAGGTACCCTGAAAAAGAAGGAAAACGTAAGGCTAAATGACACCTGTATCAACATTTTTAAGCTCAGGAGGGTGATTTCTCTATGAATTTTTGATGTTTCTCACCAAAAGTGGAGGTTTGAGCCAAAAGAAAAAAAAGTTGAAAATCGGTTGGGTTCTGAGGGTACGTTTCGTAGAAAATCGGCCGGGACTGGGCGGGTTAAAGCAATTGGACGATAGTTAGAGGGTTGGGAATGGTCACCCTTCTTTGGGACTGGCTGAATGAGAGTAAACTTCCAGCAAGAGGGAAAGCTACTAGTTGACAGACAAAGGCAAAAGAGTTTACCTAGGCAGGGTGTAAGCACAGAAGCACAGTTCTTGAGGACAACAGGAGGGATTCCTTCAGGCCCATATGCCTTGTTTGTATTGAGGCCAGTGATGGCAGAAAATACATCAGCTGAAAAAATTTTAATGTCAGTCATGAGGATGTCAGAGGGGGGAAGTGATGGAGGAACAGCACCGGAATCGTCTAAGGTAGAATTCGAGGAGAAAATCTGAGCGAAGAGATCTGCTTTATCAGTAGAAGGAATAGCTACAGAGTAGAAAAGAGGAGGGAAGGATGATGAGGTAAAGTTGTTAGAAAGGTTTCTGGCAAGGTGCCAGAAGGAGCGAGAAGAATTCGAGTTGGGGAGTTGAGAACATTTAGTGCAGATGAAATTATTTTTAGCAGAGCGCACAACAGACTTAGCATGATTCCGGGCAGAAACATAAGAAAGATGTGATTCTGGGGTGGGTTGGCTCTGGTACCTTTTATAGGCCCCCTCCTTGTTGCGGACAGAATTAGAACAAGCATGATTAAACCAAGGCGTTCTTGCATTAGACAAAGGATATGAGAAAGGAACATATGCTTCCATGCCCGAGAGAATAACCTTTGTAATGCATAAGGCACACTCAGATGGCTCCCGGCCATGGAAGCAATAATCATTCCAGGGAAAATCAAAGAAGTACCACCTGAGGGCGTCCCAATCCGCAGCTCCAAAGTGCCACAGATGACGTTTCTTTGGAGGGTCCACAGGCCACACTGGAGCGATAGGACAGGTTAAGGTAATAAGGTTTTGATCAGAGGAGCCCAATGGAGAGAAAAATTAACAGTGTAAGCAGAAGGATTACTTGTAAGGAGGAGGTCAAGTATGTTGGAGCTCTCTCCAAGGCGGTCAGAGATACGGGTAGGGTGCTGTACAAGCTGCTCTAGGTCATTTAAGGATAGAAAAGGTGTAGGCTTGTTCACCAGGTAGATCAGTGAAAGGAGAGGAGAGCCAAAGTTGGTGGTGAACATTGAAATCTCCTAGAATGGAGATTTCCGAGAAAGGAGAAATGAATTGAATGTGTTCCATTGTAGAAGTAAGATAGTCGAAGAATTTTTCATAGTCAGTAGAATTAGGCGATAAGTAAACAACGCAACTATATTTAGTCAGAGAATGACAGGAGAGCCGAAGCCAGAGAGTAGAGAATTCAGAAGAATCAAGTTCAGGAACATGGGAGCAAGATAGATCATTGCGTACATGTACACAACAGCCACCTTTGGCTTTGAAATGAGTATAGAGAAAGTAGGAGGATACAGAAAAGGGTTTGCTGTCAGTTGCCTCAGACAGCTGGGTCTCTGTTAGGAAAAGAAGGTGAGGTTTAGAGGAGGAGAGGTGGTGTTCCACAGAGAGAAAGTTAGAAGAAAGGCCACAAATGTTGCAGAAATGAAAAAGAAGTGAGTCAGTGGCTCCAGGCATCTTTCTGAGTCATCACCAGGAGAGGGGCGGATGGGGGCATTTATGGTTCCCCCTCCCGGGGACTCCGAGGCCTGATTTAACCACTTAACCGCAGGCCGTCACTTTTGTGATGCTCGGTGGCGATGGCTAGAGCCGTGGGCCGTCAGTTGGTTGCCTCTGTTTTCTTTTTAAATTCCCGGGGCTTTCAAGATATAAATATATATGAAAAACTGTAGGACAATCCTGAGTACTAGTTATACCACTCAGGCTAGTTTGGGCCCACATTTTTAAAAAATAAGTCAGAGCGCGAATTACCACCGGCTGGAAGTGCCAGGACCGCCTAACACAACCCTGCAGTTTAGGGGTTAATGATGCCATTTTTTGTTTTTTAATTTTGAAAAGGAAGTGTAGTGTTTACTGTGCATGTAGTTTGGTGCTGACGGTTAGAGAAACTTGTATTGGAGAGCATGCTGGCCTACTCTCCGTGTAACTGAAACACTGAAAAAGTTCAGCAAAGGGGGATGGTCAGGAACTAGTCCTGAGGGCTGATGAAACGGGAGCTCCAGCTCTCCCTGTCATCAGCTTTCCATTCACCTCGGGAGTACTGCCCTGCACGACTGGCGGTACAGTCTACTCCTCATCACAAAAGGGAAGGATGCAGTTGCAATGCTTGGTTCAGTTACTTGTGATGATGCGTTTTTGTTTGCAGAGTCTTAATAAAAACGGTTTCATTCATCTGTGATGTGTAACAAACTTACAGAGGCTGTGGGAACAGCGTTGTAAGAATTCAGGTACAGCTATTATAGGAGATAATCTTCTCACAAACGAATAATATTGTCATTACTAAGTAACAGTACTCAGAAAAATACTACAGTAAAAAGAAATCTGAACGATTGGCAAGCTCCTTGTGATGACGCATGTAGGCTAAAATTATACCTGTTAAAGAAAATCAATATTAGGGTTAAGAAATTACATAATGCCAGAACTCTCACTTCACTAATATGGTACAGTACTAGGATTGTAATTTTACATTATGAACTGTAACTTGATTTTAAGAGTTATAGCGTGGTTTAAAAATAGACTGGAATGTGAAATTTTGAAGTTTTTTTTTTTTCACAGAACCACATCAATTTTCCATGCAGACCTAATGTACGAGACGCTAACCTAACCATGAAAGCTACATTTTTTATCTTTGTGTCATACTAAGAGGATGAAAAAAAGGCAGAGTACAAGAGGGAAGTGGAGGAGCGATTGGGTAAATATGGATTGGAGCAGACGGGGGACATGGAAGGAGTGTGCAAGATATTCACAGAAGAAATCTGTGCAGCATGTGAGGTGGTGTGTGGGGTGAAGAGAAGACAAAAGGGGGTGCAGGGAACAGCTTGGTGGAATGAAGAGGTGAGAGAGGCTGTGACACAAAAGAAGAAAGCATATAGTGAGTGGATGAGAAACAGGAGTGTGGAAGAGGTTGAGAGACGGAAGAGAGGGTTATAAGTAGAGAGGAGGAGAGAGGTGAAAAGATTAGTAAGAGAGAGTAAGAAGAGAGTGGATGAGGAATTTGGAAGGAACTTGAGTGTAAAGTGGAGGGAATGTAAGAAAATGTTTTGGAAAGAGGTAGAGAGAGTTAGACAGGGTGCCAAAGAAGTAGGCGCGGAAAGTGTTGATGCCATCTTAAAAAAAGAAAACATTCTTGTGGTTAGCAAGGAGAAACAAATAAATTAACACTCACCACTGAATTTAGTATTTACTGGCATTCCCCTTCACCTTTATTATCTTCTTAAGGCGTCTGGGGAGACTG
>JAGKTI010005870.1:20387-43063 GCA_018397915.1 Birgus latro
TATTTACATAAACAGTATATATCCATATGTGTATAGCTGTCTGTATATAGATAGATAGATATACTGTATTTACAGAAACAGTATGCTGAAACTGATGATACAGCTCCTTTTTCCTGTTTCAGCACTATGGCAATGTCTCAGATTCACCGGCCTTCTGCTCTTAAGCAGCAGAACAAGAAGCACAAAACTCTTGGCCACCGCACCAAGGGTGCTATCAACAAAACTAACAAAGGTAAGTTGCCTCTCAGTAGATGGAACTAGTTTTATCTTTTAACTTTGTACAGGAATACAGTAACTATTGTCACATTTTTTCTTTTTGGAACATTTTGCATAATGAACCTCTCTGACTTCAAAGGCCTTCTGTACTTCATATAGCTACCGTACTACTGTACATGTACGTATGTCAATGTCCATTCAAGGTTATCCCCATAATGGTGTGCATTATTTGTATATTTTGTCTTGCAGTAACAGTGTCTGGCATAATGTTATTTTTTCCTCTGATTCAGAAGTTCAATAGAGGAAGCACAGCATAGAACTGGCAAAGCATTTAATGTTCACCTGTATAGGAGTGAAGTTTGCAGGGTAAGTTTTTCCAGAGCCATTTGAGTAAAGTATAGATAATTTTTGTCATTAGGTGTTTCTAGCTGGACCCAGAGTGTATCACGGAGTGCGGTAGCCACTCCAGAAGTAGAAATGGCGCAGGTTCAAAATGGCGTGCTGTACATAGGGTATAGAAGCGATCGCGTGAAAATGTTTGCAAAGCCCAGTTCTAAGCTTATGAAGTAAAAGATCTTCACCATTCAAGTGCAAAACTATTCACAAAGTCTTGTTGACCTTCATAGGAGTCGATAAATTGAACCACAAAAATATCAGTTTTATTCTTTTTTCTTTCTTCCTTTCTTTCTTCATCTGCCATACCTCCAAAACAAAAAATGCACGTAAGCGGACTTTGCACCAAAATGCTTCTTGTCAAGTGTAGATTTTTTTTTTTCGTGTTTAGAGAAGCATTCAGACCATGGTGTGCGAGTTTTGGCCTGAATAACGCATCATGGTCACCTGTAAGTACGCCATTTTGCACATTATTGGTTAGCTACAGCTCGCCTACATTAAAGAATGTACCAAAACACTTCTTTTCACGGGAAGGCACGGCAGAGGAGGGGGAATCCAGGGAGGCAAAGCAAATCATATGAAATAGTAAGTTTTACATACTGTATAAGACATATTTTGAGTATTCTCGTATTCTTATTTGTGCAGATGAACATTAGATGCAGACGCTTTATTACGGTATTTTAAAAAAATTGACTTGTCGTTGTTTTCTCATTTTAATTCAGTTTAGTTTGTCATTGTTTTCTCCAATAATTATATCTCTCAATCTCTCAGCTTGGTGCCAGACCTAAGAGCATGGCACACATACATGCATGCTCAGAATGTGTGCAGGCATACTGAAATCATGCTATGCATGTAAGAGAAACGTATCCAAATCTCTGTCTGTCTGTCTATTGCCAGACGCCACAATCCCATAAGGGGTGGCCATCACATCACATAATACATGTACATGCATGCTTGAAATGCTGAAATCATGCTTTGCATGTAACAGTCCAAATCGAACACTTGCTTTTTATATATAATTATCCATCCATCCATCCACCATCCAGTCCTGTGTCTGCCCATAAGGAGCTTAGGAATCCGGGGCTAGGCAAGTTGGTCTTGAGATTTAAGATGAGAGTAACCAGCCTCACTCATCCCTGAGTGGCATGACGTGAGCAATAAACCCCAACCACCCCTTGGATATAAACCTGCACCGGCTCAGTCCAGCTCCTTAATTACCCACTAAACCACCAGGCACCATAATTTGGTTATATGGTTACCACCCAGTGTAGTAAATGGTTTCCTGGTGTACAGGAGGTACAAAGAGGTGAAAAAAGTACAGACACAATAGAACATTCAGGATGGGAGTAGATTTGCAGACCTATAGCCATTACTACACTCCACCAGCTACAATTTTGTGGCTATAGTGTGGACTGTAATAATGGGTATAGGTCTCCAAATCTACTCCCATCCTGAATGCTTTCTTGTTTATGTGCTTTTTTCCACCTCTTATGTAAGCACTTTTGCCCTTTTCATATTTGGAAACATATACCCATTACCATACTACATTCCACACCTTAGCCACAAACATGTATTTGTAGCTGGTGGAATGCTCTTGTTTGTGTTTTTTTCATCTCTTATATGTACGCTTTTGCCATTCCTACTTCGTAACAATCAGTTTAGAAGAAAATTTTTGTTTTCTAGTGAGTGTATTAGGCTGCTTTGTTCTCTCTCTCTCTCTCTCTCTCTCTCTCTCTCTCTCTCTCTCTCTCTCTCTCTCTCTCTCTCTCTCTCTCTCTCTCTCTCTCTCTGTGCAATGTCAGTTTCCCAGGTGGATACTGTTTTCCAGAGATTTTGCTGCAGAATTACTTTGCCCAGTTTTGAACCTATAATAATTTAGCCATTGTCAAGAATGCTACTGCACCATTTAAGAGAAAAGGCCCTGCTTAAAGTTAGGTTGGCAGTTATGCCAGGGAGTTGCCTACTGGGGCCTCTTGGCAATTGTGTTTTTCTTGCGCAAGTTAAGGTAGTGGCAAGAGATGCCATGAGCTTTTGTAGGCAGACATTGATTGATGTGTTGGAATTCCTTATGTGTGTCCCACCTTCATGTAAGTAGGGCATCAGTGGCCTGTGACCTGCAGAGATACTGTCAATGGTGTGGGGTTATAATGATGGATATGATGCCAGTGAGTTGAGACTGTGAGAATGTGAGTGCATTTAAGTACTTGGGTAGTGTGACGAGTAAGGATGGAAGTCTGGAGGGTGAAGTGCTTGAAAGGGTGCAGCAGGGAAGGAAGGTTGCTGGTTCATTGAAAGCAGTGATAAGAAACAGGGAAGTGAGCATGGAAGTGAAAAAGTTGTTACATGACAGTATTGTGATACCAACTCTAACATATGGAAGTGAAGCTTGGACTCTGTTGGAAGGACAGAAGTCAAGAGTGAGAGCAGTGGAAATGAGTTATTTGAAAGGAGCATGTGGAGTCACATGGAGAGACAGACTAACAAATGAGGAAATGAAGGAGCGTTGTGGTGTGGTTGTGGATGTGATAGGAAGCGTTAGGAGAAACTCGTTAAGGTGGTTTGGGCACGTGGAGAAGATGGAGAGTGAAAGACTGACGAGGAAAGTGTATATGAGTGAGGTGGAGGGGGCGAGAGGGAGGGGGAGGCCGTGGATGAGATGGAGGGATGGAGTGGAGAGATACATGAGAGAGGGGGGTATGAGTTGGGAGTGGGGTAGTGAAATGGCGGGGGACAGAACGACATGGATGCGATTTGTTTGTGGCCACCCCCTGCGGGATTGAGGCGTCTGGCAATAGATAGATAGATAGAGTTGAGACCAGAAGTACTGGATAGCCCAGATTATTGAGCTCTTTAGGTAAGTGGAAATCATCTGTTGTGAAACAAAATAAAACATGAAAATGTCATCTGGCTGTACCCTGAGTGACTGTTTCCTGGGCAGGAGAGCTGATAGGTAGTTGGTGATGAATGTTAAAGTTATAAGGAGCGAAGAGCGTATACAGCAACACAGATTACTAATGCGTAACGTGATGCTTAAAGAGCAGGTGATGAAGAGGACCCATTCACCTAGGAGGAAAATATGGAGGCTGAAAAACGAAGCAGTAAGGGATGCCTTCTGTAGCAAGATGAGTAGCGTGGTGGCTGAACAGGGAGCTGTTGACGGAAGTGTTAATGAACAGTACAGAACTCTCATTCGCAATCTTAAGAGAGTTACTGATTCAGCGTGTGGATGGGCAAGGAGCCCCCCCTCCCCCTCCCCAACATATAAAGTAACATGGTGTTAGGATGAGGGTGTAGAAGCTGCAGTTAAGGAGAAAAGAAGGCTTTTCCGGGAATGGAAAAGGAGTGGTAACATAGAGGAATACAGTACTGTACTTCCTCATTTATCCGACGTAATAGAGCCGAAGTCATATCCAGATAGTGGCAGTTTCTGGATAATGAACAGTATGCCCCAGACTATACCCAGACCCTACTTATACACAACCTCTAACCAGTATCTAACCTATTTGTACAGTACCTCAACTTACCTTGGTAATGTCTTCTGGTCATTCAGGCATATTTAGACATCAAAACACACATAGGAATATGCAAAACAATTTTGAATACCAAGAAAACCATAAAAAAAAAATTGAAAACCAAAAAATCCTCTACCTATACACTACTGTATGTACAGTACCCCTCCTAATTTTGATACAGTTTTTAGGTCAGTCTGCCATATTTAGACTCAAAACACACCTAGAAATATCCAAAATAATGCTAAACACCAAGGGAACCATGTAAAAAACAAAACAAAAACTATATGTACTGTACAGTACCCTTCCAAATTATGGCAGTGTTTTCTGGTCATTCTGCCATATTGAGACATCCAGACACACATAGGAATATCCATATTAATGCTAAGCACCAAGCCAAATATGCCACCGCAAGTTAGTTGTATTGGTATAAATGGTATACCATCATCTTTGCTGGTGTTTATACTATAAGCTAGTAAAAATACAGAAAACTGATGAGTAAAATAACAAAATTGCAGTGAGAATAAATGTTGTTCAAGAGTAAAACTTACCTTCATATAACTTCCCACCATCCTAGTGCAAAAGTTTGCCCACACCTTGCAAGAGTTTAGCATATGTC
This sequence comes from Birgus latro, assembly GCA_018397915.1. Taxonomy (NCBI): domain Eukaryota; kingdom Metazoa; phylum Arthropoda; class Malacostraca; order Decapoda; family Coenobitidae; genus Birgus; species Birgus latro. The sequence continues at coordinate 25,125 of JAGKTI010005870.1, forward strand.
TAGATGCAGAATTTCATGAGCTTTCTTGTGGACTTTGCAGAATTTTGATACAACCAGTAGTATTCAAATACATTGCCAAAAACTTTAAAAACTCATGGGTCAGTGCTTTCAGCATGAAGAAAGGGACTGACGGAGTGAGGGGGGAGCTGGGAGACAGGGCTAGCAAGGCGGGGAGCATGGGAGGGTATGGAGGAGGGACGGGAGGGAGGGAAAAGCAAGGCTGTGAGCCGAATTTTCACCCTTCTGTCATGAAGCGGATGGGCACCTTCACCTGACTTGTGGCATGTGGTCTGTCTTACATGTGTGTTGGCCGTTGGGAAACACAACTCCCGGTGACTGGGCGACTTTGGGCGTTTGGTGTAGAAGCGGACGGGCACCTTCACCTAGCTTGTGGCTTGTGTTACACGCGTGGTGGCCATTGGGAAAGACTAATTCTGGTGGCTGTGCGACTTTGAACATTCGTTGGAGATGAATATGGGTGCTTTGACACTGCTTGTGGGTTATGATCGGCATTACTTGGGTGCTGGAGGTTTGTAGGGAGTGAACAGGCCAGTGTGCGACTTTGACTATACAGTATAGGAGCAGACAAACATTTTAGCTCAGGTTGTGGGTTACTGCCTATTTCCCACGCATGGCTGAGAGCCCAGCGGCCACGGCATTGGTTGTTTGAACATATTGGATGGCTGGCCAAAGTTCTCGGAGACATTTACATCCGGATAATTGCAAGTAAATTCAGATAATGGTTTAATAGAGCCAAGGTCCAGTATCTGGATAATGAACACGTCTGGGTAAGTGAGGGATTACTGTATTTGGCTGCCAAGCATATGGTTAGAAAAAGAGGTGTACAGGGCAAAATCTGAATCTCGGAGACTTTTACTGGATAACCTCAGTAGTGTTGAAGGGAAGAGTATGATATTTAAGGTAAATAATCAGATTCCTTAGATCATTCAGTTGATACTTCATTCTTCTGGAGGGACGTATTATTGTTTTATTTTGTTTTGTTTTGTTTTATATATAAAGACTCCATCATCCTTGCATGCATCTCCTTGGTTACCTAATGGCAGCTCTCCATGCTGCTTGATCTCTGGCAGCCACCCTATTCAGTCCCCTATCCTTGAAATCACATTCTGTGACCTCATCCCAGGCCTTTTTTGGTCTGCCTCATGCAACCCTCCTCCCAGCATTCACACTTCTCACATTCCGCACCTAATTGTCATCCCCCATCCTCTCCATATACCCAGACCATCTCAGTGTGCCTCTCCACATCACACCATCAATACATTCCTGTCCCATCCTTCCCCTTAACTCTTCCATCATAAATTTAGACACCCTAGACCTCACTTTCAAAGATGCACTGCACATCCACCTAATCACTCATTTCTCTACTTTTGAGCTTGTGAATATCCTCTTCCATTACTGCCCAAGTCTCACTACCATACAGCATTACACTCCTAACACATTCTGCATACAAAGATCCTTTAGCACAGAGGGAGAGCCCTCTCAGTGTGAGGAGAGGCAACAGCTTCCTGAACTTCTCTCAGCTACTCCTCACTCATTGCCATAGAGCTAGCTCCAGCCCCACCTCCAGCACATAACATGTCTCCCAAGTAACAGAACTCTTCCACATGCTCAAGAGACTCATCAGCAAGATCAGTCCTATCACACCTGACAATCTCAGTACACTATCCCCAACACACCACAGACACGAAATCAGCATTATCTTGCAGTTTGCCTCTGATACCACTACATCTCTTATGCACCCGCTTGTCAAAAACACTGCTCAAGATGGAATTACTTCCCACACCCTTGTGGCAAACCACACATGGGCACTCTCCCTTATCATTGACAGTACCACCACCAGCCCTAGGTACCATCACCTTTGTTTTCTCTGCATTTACTTTCAAGCCTTTGTGCCCCATACTGTCATGTGGTTAATTGGTCTGCCAAGCTACTGCAATGACCAACCAAGTAAATAACCAAATAAAGCATGAAATGGGAGTAAATGTCAGTTGGTTCACAGCTCACAAATTTACACTCACTTTTTTGCCTATTACTCAAATAATAAACCCTAAAAATACTGGGGGGACTGGATCAGCACTTTCTACACCAATTCTGCTACTCTTGATCATAAAGCAAATGACTATTTTCTCTTATTTTTCCTAACTAACACTGTGAGCCAACATTGTTGCCAGTGTATTTTGTCTGTGAATATGAAATTCTGATTGTTAACCATTCCTAACCATCAGTTTCTCTTCTTGTGAATGCAACACTTCTCATTAGATTTGTCATTCTTTTAGTTTAGTGTATCATTAAATAACATATCACCACTTCAGTTTATTCTTAATTACAGTATTACCCTGGTCAAATCAAAGGTGTATTCTTCCTCACTGGTATCTACTGAAATACTTTATGAATATGGATTGCACAAAGCATTATTATGTTTCGGGGTTGTTTGCTTGTGGAGGCGGTGGCTCAATTGGTAGAGAGGTGGCCTGCAGTCCTAACGGACCCAGGTTCAAATCCCCGCTGGGGCAGGGAACAGTTTAAGGATTTGAATTTCATTAAATCAGGCTTTACTGATTTACCAGAAGACCCGCCGACATGTCGTAAAAATACCCCCACTAATACCAATACACCAGTCCTGTATGAAACAGCCCTGGCACGTATTCAATATGGTCGGTGGGTGTTAGCGCCGAAGTGGTGACATGTAGAGAGGTGTATGGTATGTAGGAGGACTACCGGGCCTTGAGAGCAGGCTGTCAAGCCTATGCCCAGAGTCAGCCACATAAAAAAAAAAAAAAAAATGCTGCCTGGCATGTTACCATAGTAACTGATACTTAGCAACCCAGTGACCTATCTCACTGGCAGCCCATATCGTCATGCATATTTTCACTCACCTGTCTCGTCACAGTGGTGTATTAACAGCTATTTGGATGGATTTAATGCAGTAAGACATTTTTATTATGCTAATAACAAAAGCAATAAAATAGGATAAGGTGGAACTGTTGAAAAAGCTGAACTGTAGTGCTCCCGTTCAGAAGTTGTGTGACACATAGGTTCGCCATCCGCATATCATATAATGAAGCAAGGAGAGAAAAAAATTACTTAAATTTTATGTAGACAGTGATTTGAAGGAGCAAACAGGCACAACACCAATTTTCTGGCATCAGATGGCCCAGTTCGTTTTCGTTTTTGAAGGCTCCAACATGCTTGCATGTGTCGGCCTTGGTCACCTAATGGTGGCTCTCCACGCTGCTCGATCTCTGACAGCCTCCCTATTCAGTCCCTTAACCCTTAAGTCACATTTAATGACCTCGTCCCATGTCTTTCTCGGTCTACCCCTCCCAACCCCTCCCCCAATATTAACACTTCCCACCCTCTGTACCCAATTATCATCCCCCATCCTCTCCACATGTCCAGACCACCTCAGCCTACCTCTCCTCATCACAACACCAATACACTCCAGTCCCATCCTACCTCTCAACTCTTCTATCGTAAACCCAGCCCCCCCAGGCCTTGCACGCAGGGACTCACTGCACATCCACCTAATCATTGTCATTTCTGTACATTTAAACCTGCGAATATCCCCTTCCTTTACTGCCCAGGTCTCACTACCATACAGCATCACACTCCTAACACATGCTGCATACAAGGACCCCTTAGCACGTAAGGAGAGTCCTCTCAATGTCAGGAGAGGCAACAGCTCCCTGAACTTCTTCCAACCACTTCTCACTCTAGCAACCGAGCTAACTCCAGCCCCACCTCCGGCACATAACATGTCTCCCAGATAACAAAACTCCTCCACACACTCAAGAGACTCACCTGCAAGTTCAACCCTCTCACGCCTAACAATCTCCACCTGCTCTCCCCGACACACCGCACACATGAAATCAGCATAATCTCGCAGTCTACCTCTAATACCACTACATCTCTTGTGCACCCATCTATCACAAACACTGCACAAGATGGAATTGCTTCCCACACCCATGTGGCAAACTGCACATGGCCACTCTCCCTCTCCTCTGATTGTACCACCACCAACCCTAGATATCATCATTTTTGTTTTATCTGCATTTACCCTTAAGCCCTTGTACCCCATACCATCTCTCCACTTCTTAAATCTTTCCTCAGCCTCCCCTTCATTCTCAGCAATCAACACCAAATCATCAGCATTCAACATCTCCCATGGGAGTCCATCTCTGAAGTCACATGAGAGGGCTTCAAGCACCATGATAAACAACAAGGGACTCAAAACTGACCCCTGATGCACACCAACATTCACGGAAAACTCATCACTCAAAACTCCATTCACTCTTACCTGGGTGCGAGCACCCATGTACATGGCCATCACCACCCTAACCAGCCACTCTTCCAACCCCAGCTTTCTCATTGCCCACTTCACCACCTCTCTAGGGACTCTGTCAAAGGCCTTTTCCAAATCAACAAAAACAAAATACAATTCCCTTTTCTTGCCAATATATTTTTCCTGAAGCTGTCAAACAGTGAATATGGCATCAGTGGTCCCCCTGCCTGGCATAAACCCAAACTGCATCTCTTCGATATTCACTCTTTCTCTAATCATACCTTCTAGAACTCTCTCCATTACTTTCATTATCTGATGTAAGAGCTTTATACCTCTGTAATTTCCCCTTTCCAGGGCATCACCCTTCCCTTTGTACACATTTACAATTACACTCTTCAGCCAATCATCTGGGACAACACACTCATATATAATCATATTTATCAGGTCAGTGACTAACCTCACCCCAATATCTCCTGAGGCCTTCAACATTTCGGCAGTCAACCCAGACACACCTGCCGCCTTCCCCACCCGCATCCTGCTTATTGCCTCACTCACAGTAGCAGCGTCAATCAAAGGCCAAGGCCCAAACACTGGATCAGCTGGCTCCAAACCTTCCCTCTCCCAATCAAACTCCTCATTCAACAACCGGCTATAATGCTCTCTCCATGCATCTTTAATATCCTCACTGTTCACCACTACCCTTCCTTCATCATTCTTCACACACTGCTCGCCTACAATGTCCCGATTATCTCTCTTCACCTGATTTGCCACCCTAAAAACCATATTCTTCCTTCCTTCATAATTTAGATTATCAAGTAAAAGTCTCTGTGACTCAGACTTCACCCTGTATACCTCTCTTCTAGCCCTGCGCTTGGCAACCAAGTACTCCTCCCTGTTACCACCCTTCTTCCATTCCCGAAAAAGCCTTCTTTTCTCCTTAACTGCAGCTTCTACACCTTCATCCCACCACCAAGTTACTTTATGTCTTGGTGGGCCTTTTGTCCAACCACATATTGCATCGCTAACTCTCAAGAGGCTGTTCTTAAGGGCTCTATACTGTTCATTAACGTCTCTATCTACGACTTCCTCTTCAGCCACCACTCTCCTCATCTCACTATAAAAGGCATCCCTTACTGATTGGTCTCCCAGTTTCCATATTTTCCTCCTAGGTACATATGTCCTCCTTCTCGTCATTCGTTCCTTAAGCACCATGTCACAAATCAATAGTTTGTGCTGCTGCACACACTCCTCGCTTCCTACAACTTTAACATCCCTCACTAATCTCCTATCAACCCTCCTGACCAGAAAATAATCTATCTGACTACTATTTCCCCCAGACTTGTACGTAATCTGAGCAAAATTACGAGGGGGCATTTGAAATTCCTACATTGACCAGACTAGCTTACCAGGTGGCCATACAGTTTTATAGTGCATGATCACTTGGATTGCTTACATTGCATATCTTGGTGGTGATCCCTGTATTTTGCACGATTCATAACTGCTTTTACATAATTTAACCCTTGCTTTGGCTTGTAAGAAAGAAGTAAGTGTCAGTGGTGGTGTCCAGTGTAAATTCCAATCTATTCTAGTACAGTCGCAATGATGAAACACTCCAGTAACCACAAAAATGAGTAAATGGGAGTAAATATTAATTGGTTTTGGGCCCACAAGTTAACACTAACATTTTGCCTAGTACCCAAATAATAACCCCTGAAATGTCAGAAGGGACAGAATCAGCAGTGTTTACATCCATTCTTCCACTCTTGATTATAAACCAGACAGCCCCTTTCTCTGAAATTTCTCCTAACCAACTTGGGAGCCAGCATTGTTATCTGTTTTTTTTTTTTGTCTTATTACCAGATTTTCATCAGTTAACTATTCCCAACTATCAGTTTCTGTTCTTGTGAACTAACACTTCAGATTTCTCTTTCATTTAGTTAAGTTTTCATCTAAATCCTACATCACGAGTTTATTCTGAATTACTACCATAGAAATCAAAAGGTGATTTTTATCACTGGTTTCTACTGAGACTTTTATAAGTGTGTAGCACACAAGGGTTATGTACATTTCGGAGGTGTTTGCGTGTGGAAGTAGGTTGTTGCCAGGGATGCTGTTACCATAGTAACCAATACATACTTTCTTACACTCAGTTTTTTTTGTCAAGGCGAAGATGCACTTGACAGGTTGGTGATGATTGGCTAAATGCAACATTGTTTCAAGATCTCTTTATTATTAATTGACATCATATATATGAGGGGGAAATTTTAGTTATTAAATGTTATTTGGACATGTTGCATTCAGTCAATTATCACCAACCTGTCAAGTGCATCTTCACCTCAATAAAAAAAACAGAGTATAGTAACACACCTAACTGGCTGCCCAAATTCACTCACTGGCTGCACAATTTCACTCACCTGGCTGGTCATAGTGCTGTACTAACAACCATTTCAGGGGATTTAATGCAGTAAAGACATTTTTTAGTTAAATCCAAAGCAATAAAGCCAGATAAGGTAAATTTATTGAAAAAAAAATAAAAAATAGACCATGGTGTTCCCATCAAGCATTTATGATTTAAAGAGGCAAAAGGGAAAAAATGCATGCAGACAGTGATCAAAGAAGCATGTGAACATTAGAAAAACAACAAAGGATGCAAAGAGTACTGAGCATGATCAGATGATGATGGAATGGTTTCACTATAGTCCTTCCAATATATGGTGAGCATTTGGGAGTTGGCTTTTTTGGGGTTCCCCCATATGCGACGCTGCCAAATCTTGCCCAACACACATCACTCTGTCCTATAATTATGTCATTTATTTACTGCTTCTGAATTAATTTGTATATATTTACTACTTTAATAAGGCTGTATAGTGTTATCAATGTATCTTTCTTTTTATAAAGCAATTCTATCTATCTATCTATCTATTGCCAGACGCCTTAATCCCGCACGGGGTGGCCACAAACAAATCGCCTCCATGTCACTCTGTCCCCTGCCATTTCACTACCACGCTCCCAACTCTCACCCCCCTCTCTCATATACCTCTCCACTCCATCCCTCCATCTCATCCTCGGCGTCCCCCTCCCTCTCGCCCCCTTCACCTCACTCACATACAGTCTCCTCGTCAGTCTTTCACTCTCCATCCTCTCCGCATGCCCAAACCACCTTAACGTGTTTCTCCTAACGCTTCCCATCACATCCTCAACCACATCACAACACTCCTTCATTTCCTCATTTGTTAGTCTGTCTCTCCATGTGACTCCACATGCTCCTCTCAAATAACTCATTTCCACTGCTCTCACTCTTGACTTCTGTCCTTCCAGCAGGGCCCAAGCTTCACTTCCATATGTCAGAGTTGGTATCACAATACTGTCATGTAACAGCTTTTTCACTTCCATACTCACTTCCCTGTTTCTTATCACTGCTTCCAACGAACCAGCAGCCTTCCTTCCCTGCTGCACCCTTTCAAGCACTTCACCCTCCAGACTTCCATCCTTACTCATCACACTGCCCAAGTACTTAAATTCACTCACATTCTCCATATCCTTCCCATCCAATCTCACTGTACATTCACTGGCTTCACTTCTCTCGAAGAATTTATAAAGCAATTATTTTGTATAAATACAACAATACTAGGCAGTGTTGCTGTCCAACATTGCTTTTCTCCGAGCTTGGGGATGACCGTTCTAATTCAAAGATCAGGTTGCCGCCACCCGAGATGGAAGCTACCCCTGCTACGCCTGCTACTCATTCTCGTGTGCTACACAGCCGAGAGAGGGAACTTATTTACAATGTAAATAAGTATTTTTTAGAATTTACCCAGTAATCCGACAATTGACCCTGTACGAGGTTTGGCAACATCGCATGCGGGGAAACCCCCGGAAATGCCAACGCCAAAACACTTACCATGTATTGGAAGGACTATAGCATTGGAGGGAGTGAACACATCTGATAGTTTGATAACAAACCAGGCGCATTTGTTCCGTGAAGAACTTAAATTAGAATATGGATGTGATTACACTGAAGGATAGTGGGTCAAATGTGTATTGCTGAATTATTATACATTACTCTCATTGGTCCCCATTCAGTTATTGGATGTGATATAATTATGTGGCCTTGGTTAGTCCGGCAAGGCTCTTGAACCAAGGGTGTTGGAAAATTGGTGTTGTGCCAGTACGTATAAAATATACATGTTGATGGAGTGTCAAGATCGTTCCATAAAATTTATACATACAAGACACAGTGATCCATTGGTTATCATGCATACTGGTACTGCAATTGGTATTGAACATGGCATGTGATAACGGAATTGCTCGATAACAACTACACAGAATGTGTGGGATTTATCTTCATTGGTACCAAACACCCCACCTGCAGGTTCAGATTTTTCCTTTTACAACACTTTAGACCCACTAAATACATACATTCTGTTATGGTAAGTATCAGACACACCCATAGGCATGGTTAGGTTAATAGAAAGTGATGAAAAGGGCACAATAAGAAAGAAACACATACCATAGAGAGACGGGAGATGGGCTTGAGGTAAGGGGTTCCAAAATTAGGAGGGATTAACTCCTTGAGTAGAGTCTAATCTCTGAATCCCTCAAAGTCATCAGATACCACAAACACTGCATCATTGTTGTCTGCAAAAACCAGCTCAGCCACATTTAACGTTGTTTTTTGTCGTATTGTATCCTGTCATTCATAAAGGCTCCAACATACTTGCATATGTCAGCCTTGGTCACTTAATGGAGGCTTTCCACACTGCTCGATCATGAGCATCCTCCCTATTCAGTCACTTGTCCTCGAGGCCGCAGTCAATGACTTCATCCTATGTCTTTTTTGGTGTGCCTTTTACATCCCTGCTCTGGATGTTCACACTTCTCACTTTCCACACCCATTTGTGACCCTCCATCTTCTCCACATGCTCTGACCATCTTAACCACTTAACCGCGGGCCGTCACTTTCGTGACACTCGGTGGCGATGGCTTGAGCCGTGGGCCGTCAGTTGGGTGCCTCTTTCTTTTTAAGTAGCCGGGGCTTTCAAGATATAAATATATATGAAAAATTTAGGAGCAGCTGGAGTGATATTTGTATCACTGAGGCTAGTTTTGGCCAGTATTTAAAAAAAAGTAAGTCAGAGCGCGAATTACCACCAGTGGGAATTGCCAGGACCACCTCCCACAACCCCGCGGTTTAGGGGTTAATTTGCCCTTCCATATCACAACACCAGTACACCCCAGTCCCATCCTTCCTCTCAGCTCTTCAGTCATAAGCCTAGCCCCCCTAGATCTCACATTCCAGGATGCACTACATATCCACCTAATCATTGTCATTTCTGTACTTATGAGCCTGTGAATATTTTTGTCCATTACTGCCCAGGGCTTACTACCATACAGCATTACACTCGTAACACATGCCACATACAAAGATCCCTTAGCATGGAGAGAGTCCTCTCAATGTCAGGAAAGGCAACAGCTTCCTGAACTTCCTCCAACCAGTCCTTACCCTAGTCACAGACCTAACTCCAGCCCCACTTCCAGCACATAATATGTTCTCTAAATAACAAAACTCATCCCCACACTCAAGAGACTTACCAGCATGATAGTCCTTTTACATCTTACAATCTCTGTATGCTCTCCTCGACACATCGTACACATGAAGTCAGTATTATTTCACAGTGTACTTGTAATACCATTACATCTCTTATGCACCCACTTATCACAGACACTGCACAAGATGGAGTTATTCCCACACCCTTGTGGCATACTTCAAATGGCCACTCTTCCTCTGCTTTGACAGTACTGCCACCTGCCCTAAATATCATCACTTTTGTTTTATCCTTAGTTACTCTCAAACCCTTTTGCCCTGTACTGCCTTTGCACTTCCAAAATCTTTCCTTTGCCTCCCTTTTATTCTCATCAGTCAATACCAAGTCATCAGCATGCAACATCTCCCATGAAAGTCCATTTCTGAAATCATGTGGGAGAGCATCAGTCACCATGACAAACAAAAAGAAACTCAAGACTGACTCCTGATGCATGCCAGTATTCACGGAAAAATCATCAGTCAAATCTCCATTGGCTTACGTCTGGGTGCTGTGAGCATCCATATCCATATCCATAACCATTCAACCAGCCACTTCTTGATCCTCCCTAGGGACTCTCAAAGACCTTATCCAGTTCAGCAAAAACAAAGTACAACTCCCTTTTGTTTCTTATATATTTATCCTGAGGCTGGCAGACAGTGAATGTGGCATCAGGGGTCCCTTTGCCTGGCATAAACCCAAACTGCATCTCATTAATGTTCACTCTTTCCTTAATCATACCTTCTAGGATATTATCTGGTCCAATACTTCCATGCCTTTATAATTTCCTCTTCCCAGAGCATCACCCTTCCCCTTGCACACATTTACATTCACACACTTCAGCCAGCCATCTTGGGCAACACACTCATATATAATTCCAATTATCAAATCAACAACTGAACCCACACCTATAATCTCCTGAGGTCTTCAGCATTTCAGCAGTCAACCCAGGCACACCTGCCACCCTCCTCAACTGCATCCTTCCTATTGTTTTGTTCACATTAGCAGCAACAGTCAGAGGTTAGGGGCCATACACTGGATCTGCTGACTCCAAACCACCCCTGTCAAACTTCTCATTCAGTAGCTAGTGTCATTCATATCCTCGCTGTCCACCACTGCCTTTCCTTAATCCTTTTTTTTTTTTTTTTCCAATATTTATGAGTGTGTTGTCCAAGATGGCTGGCTGAAGAGTGTGAATGTAAATGTGTACAAGGGGAACGGTAATGCTCTGGGAAGAGGAAATTATAGAGGCATGGAAGTATTGGACCAGATAATGAAAGTAATATAGAGGATATTCGCAGGTTTAAACATAGAGATGACAATGATTAGATGGATGTGCAGTGCATCCCTGCGTTCAAGGCCTGGGGGGCTGGGTTTACGATGGAAGAGTTGAGAGGTAGGATGGGACTGGAGTGTATTGGTGCTGTGATGAGGAGAGGTAGGCTGAGGTGGTTTGGACTTGTGGAGAGGATGGGTGATGATATTTGGGTGCAGAGGGTGAGAAGTGTCAATATTGGAGGAGGGGTTGGGAGGGGTTGACCGAGAAAGACATGGGACGAGGTCATGAAGTGTGACCTCAGGCTTAAGGGACTGAACAGGGAGGCTGCCAAAGATCGAGCAGCATGGGGAGCCGCATTAGGTGACCAAGGCTGACGCATGCAAGCATGTTGGAGCCTTCAAAAACTAAATGAAATGAAACGAAACGAAATGTGCTTCAATGGCAGGAGTGCAAATTTTAAATTTGCACTATTATTGAAAACTGCTCTAACCAAGGATCATTGTACATTATATTGTGGTAGTTAGGAGGACACACCAACCAGTTGCTGACTCCAGTGCTACCATCAGATGACTGAATGACAAGCCAAATTGTCTTCTGCAAACCAAGAATCCATTTACTATACCATGTTGAGTGGTAACAATGTGTAACTGATGCATGATTGTGTAGTGGGTTTTGGCATTCCAGCCAGATGAGGCCCATGAGGATTTGCATGTGAGAAATGGTTGGGGTTTATTGTTCACATTATGCCACCCAGGGGTGAGCAGGGTTAGTCACCCTCATCTTAAATGTTGTGATTAAGTAGCTTAGCCCCAAGTATCAGTGCTCCAGGTGGTACAAATAAGGATTGGATGATAGCTAGAGAGATGATATTGGTACCCCTAATAATTTTATTTGATTTGGGAGAGAATCTTGTTGTTAGGGACTAGAAAGTCTCCATGAAATCCTTGATTGTGATGATGACTAATTTTATTTTTGCATCCATCACATGATTATATTCCTGTGTGGAGAGACCCCTGGTAGTTCTATCTATTTACCTAGTGCCAGATGCCATAATCCCATAAGGGGTGGCCGTTTGACTTTGAGTTATTTGTTTTACAGGGAAGGGCACTAACCCTCCACCAACCCACTTGTTGACACGTAGGAAGCATGTATGGTTTGGTTATATGGTTACCACCCAGCATTGTAAATGGTTTCTTGGCTTACAGGAAACCATTTGGCTTGTCACTCAATGTAAAGCCACCTGTAAAGGAAAGAAAAGCCATAAGAAGTGGCAGGAAAGATGGGAGAAATAGGAAGAGAGGAGGGCAGGCACAGAAAAAGAGTGATAAAGGCTAAGGAAGAAGTAGTCATCACTACATCAAGTGAGTGGATGATGGTTCCCACCACCTACCACTTTAAGGGGCCTAATTATGAGGTTTCCACTTACTGTACTATATTCAACAATTATTACTGTTTTACCTTGTTTCCCAACCACCAGGACGTGTTACTGTCAAGGCATTGACCAAGAAACACAAGACTGAGTTGAGTCGAGAGCAACGTAAAAACAAAAACCGGCAGGTACGGGCAGTCAAACGGGAAGAGGCAGCAGCACGCAAAAGATCCCTTGGTAGTGCCCATCAGCCACCCTTCCTGGTGTCTGTGGTACCCCTCAGTCCAGATATCAACCCCCGTACAGTACTGGAGGCGCTCAAGCAATGCGACAATGCTGCCATTACCACTCACAGCACACAAGGCATCACACATATCAGGTCTCTGTGATTAGAGTTTAAGTACTGTATTACATGTGGTTCTGCTCTATGTCAGGGATGTTCTGGAATATTGTAGTTGTTCTGTGCCTTTGTTGCTGTAAAGTGGGGTACGTGGTAAATTTGTTTTATGCTTATCACTGGAAACTTTAAGTGTCGCTTTTATTTTTTATTTATTAATTTTTTTAAAAGAAAGGAATTAGAAGAAAATTACTCTGCACATCACAAAAACTTGTTGTGCTTCGGTAATAATACACTTTTGTAGTACCATTGCTCAGGAAGTACAGTACAGTACTGTAAATGTTCTGTATGAAGCTTTTACTTTAATATTATCTGATTACAGTAGTAATGTTGTGGATTGATATATGTTTACCAGAGATTATTTAAAAGTGAAATAACTTTCCCAGGCTTTTTTCTGTTTGTGTAAATAAGAGTGTTGACATGCTTCATTGCTAAAAAAATCTAAATCTACTGTATTTGAATACAGTATATGAGAGTACCTTGTGGAGTTCAAGTAGTTGTATAAGCCTATCACTGTGTCTGATACATTACATGTACACTACGATATTTGCTGGATTGTGCTAGATTACAATGGTGTGAGTCAGTTTTTTGACAGATGTCTTTTTTTTATTACTGCAGCTCACCACGTTTCAAGCAAAGATTTTCGTTCGTCATACCTCCTGCAAATGATCTGTATGCAATATTAGACAGCATAAAGGTATGGATTTTATTTTCATTTCTTATTTTTATGTAATTATAAATCAGTTCATTGCCTGCCAGGTGTACATTTTTTTAATGATACAAGGAAATATGCAACACATGGAAGAACCTAATAGATATATAAGCAGGATAACCCACTGGATTATTTTTCATAGTTAATAGCTCATCCTTCTGCCTGTGGGTGACTCTACACTGAGTGACAATCCAATTGGTTTCCTGTACAGCAGGAAACCATTTACTATGCTGGGTGGTATCCATATAACCAAATTTTTGGTGCCTGGTGGTTTAGTGGGTAATTTCAGCGCTCCAATTGGATACAGCCGGTGAAGGTTTATATCCAAGGGGTGGTTGGGGTTTATTGCTCACCTAATGCCATTCAGTGAATGTCTGGTCACTCTCATCTTAAATGTCAGGACCAACTTGCCTAGCCCCGGGCTCCTACGCTCCTCTGTGGGGCGACATAGGATTGGATAATGAATTATGAATGAATAGCTAATGAAAATTTATACAAACATTTACTGTTTGGACATGTGGAGAGAATGGAGAATGAAAGACTGACTAAGAGGGTGTATGTGGGTGAAGTGGAGGGGGGGAGGGGGAGACCAAGGATGAAGTGGAGGGATGGAGTTGAGAGGTATATGAGGGAGGGGGGAGTGAGTTAAGGGGAGGGCAGTCAAATGGTGGGTGACAGAGCAACTTGGAGGCGTTTTGTCTGCGGCCACCCTTTGCTGGATTAGGGTGTCGGGCTATAGATAGATAGATTTACTTTATATTTAGTGTTTCATAAACACATCCATGGAAGTATAATAATCATTAATTACAGTTGTAATTCCTAGGTCTCCATAAGAGTGGTTGAGGTATGCTTAACCCGTAAACCGCGGGGTTGTGGGAGGCGGTCTTGGTACTTCCCGCTGGGGGTAATTCGCGCTCCGACTGACTTTCTTAAAATATTTGCCAGAAATCAGTCATTTGTCCTAGAATATTATAATTACATATGCATATGGCACATACCTTCTGCTTTCTCCTGGGATGTTTTTTTAACACTCATCGACTACCGTAGACTTGCGGAGAATTCTGAAGTTTGGTAACGAAGTCTCCAATTTAAACCTTCCCACAGCCCGTAATATGAATACCAATGTCTAATGTTATCACTACAAACACTATTCAAGTATTTACAAGTATCCATGCTCCCACAAAAAAACACTGTGAAAGCAATTCAAAATTAGTCCCCAATCGCGCTAGTTCGCAGCTCGTATTCGGTCATTTCGTTTTTTTTTTTTTTTTTTTTTTTTTTTTTATGTGTGTCCGACTCTGGGCATAGGCTTTACAGCCTGCTATCAAGGCCCAGCCGTCCTCCTACATACCATACACCTCTCTACATGTCACCACTTCGGTGCTAACACCCACCGTCCCAATTGAATACATGCTAGGGCTGTCTCATACAGGACTGGTGTATTGGTATTAGCGGGGTTATTTTTACGACATGTCGGCGGGTCTTCTGGTAGATCAGTAAAGCCTGATTTTAATGAAATTCAAATCCTTAAACTGTTCCCTGCCCCAGCGAGGATTCGAACCTGGGTCCCACGGGACTGCAAGCCAACTCTCTACCGATCGAGCTACCGCCTCCCCTATATACACACTGACACTTTACATTCCTATTACTTTATTACACTTATATATATCTGCAGTCATTTACCGCTTCCCACATGATGTTTTGTTGGGGTAAAGGTCACAGGGCAATTTAAAATGGCCGCCAAAGCGGCGAAAATGGAGGGGCGTGACGGAGACGTCATTACACCTTCAAGGACGACATTCAACTGATTTAGGTACGTATCTGGGTATAAAAGGGTTCAAAATCAGCTGTTATTGTATATGCTATGAAATAAGTCATTGGAGATATTGACAGTACATACTAAATTAGGTTTGTCTAGGTGAATATAAATATCACTCTTGCATCGCCCCAAATTTTTTATATATATTTATATCTTGAAAGCCCAGGCTAATTAAAAACAACAGTGAAGCACCCAACTGATGGCTCGAGCCATTCCCACCGAGTATCACAAAGGTGACGGCCCGCGGTTAAGCGGTTAATAACTGGACTCTCGCTACTACCATACAGTTTTAATGAGGTCAGGGAGACCTCTCAGTGAAGGTTAATGATATCAGCTTATCAAGTGTTCACAATTGTTTTTTTACACACAGCAGTCCTATCAGTTAGAGCTCATATACTCAACATATTCTTTCCTTTAACTAGAAACCACTCTGATTTAATTCCTCATCAGAAATGCCTTTTTTTTTTTTTTTTTTTTTTTTTAAAAAATTATTTTTTTTTTTTTTTTTTTTTTTTTTAAGACATAGTAGTCAGATAGATTATTTTCTGGTCAGGAGGGTTGATAGGAGATTAGTGAGGGATGTTAAAGTTATAGGAAGCGAGGAGTGTGTGCAGCAGCACAAACTGTTGATTTGTGACATGGTGCTTATGGAACGAATGACGAGAAGGAGGACATATGTACCTAGGAGGAAAATATGGAAGCTGGGAAACCAATCAGTAAGGGATGCCTTTTATAGTGAGATGAGGAGAGTGGTGGCTGAACAGGAAGCCGTAGATAGAGACTTTAATGAACAGTATTGAGCCCTTAAGAACAGCCTCTTGAGAGTTACCGATGCAGTGTGCGGTTGGACAAAAGGCCCACCGAGACATAAAGTGACTTGGTGGTGGGATGAGGGTGTAGAAGCTGCAGTTAAGGAGAAAAAAAGGCTTTTTCGGGAATGGAAGAAGGGTGGTAACAGGGAGTACTTGGCTGCCAAGCGCAGGGCTAGAAGAGAGGTATACAGGGCGAAGTCTGAGTCACAGAGACTTTTACTTGATAATCTAAATCATGAAGGAAGGAAGAATATGGTTTTTAGGGTGGTAAATCAGGTGAAGAGAGATAATCGGGACATTGTAGGCGAGCAGTGTGTGAAGAATGATGAAGGAAGGGTAGTGGTGAACAGTGAGGATATTAAAGATGCATGGAGAGAGCATTATAGCCGGTTGTTGAATGAGGAGTTTGATTGGGATAGGGAAGGTTTGGAGCCCACTGATCCAGTGTTTGGGCCTTTGATTGACGCTGCTACTGTGAGTGAGGCAATAGGCAGGATGCGGGTGGGGAAGGCGGCAGGTGTGTCTGGGTTGACTGCTGAAAGGTTGAAGGCCTCAGGAGATATTGGGGTGAGGTTAGTCACTGACCTGATAAATATGATTATATATGAGTGTGTGGTCCCAGATGATTGGCTGAAGAGTGTAATTGTAAATGTGTACAAAGGGAAGGGTGATGCCCTGGAAAGGGGAAATTACAGAGGTATAAAGCTCTTACATCAGATAATGAAAGTAATGGAGAGAGTTCTAGAAGGTATGATTAGAGAATGAGTGAATATCGAAGAGATGCAGTTTGGGTTTATGCCAGGCAGGGGGACCACTGATGCCATATTCATTGTTCGAGAGCTTCAGGAAAAATATATTGGCAAGAAAAGGGAATTGTATTTTGTTTTTGTTGATTTGGAAAAGGCCTTTGACAGAGTCCCTAGAGAGGTGGTGAAGTGGGCAATGAGAAAGCTGGGGTTGGAAGAGTGGCTGGTTAGGGTGGTTATGGCCATGTACGTGGGTGCTCGCACCCAGGTAAGAGTGAATGGAGTTTTGAGTGATGAGTTTCCCGTGAATGTTGGTGTGCATCAGGGGTCAGTTTTGAGTCCCTTGTTGTTCATCATGGTGCTCGAAGCCCTCTCACGTGACTTCAGAGATGGACTCCCATGGGAGATGTTGAATGCTGATGATTTGGTGTTGATTGCTGAGAATGAAGGGGAGGCTGAGGAAAGATTTAAGAAGTGGAGAGATGGTATGGGGTACAAGGGCTTAAGGGTAAATGCAGATAAAACAAAAGTGATGATATCTAGGGTTGGTGGCGGTACAATCAGAGGAGAGGGAGAGTGGCCATGTGCAGTTTGCCACATGGGTGTGGGAAGTAATTCCATCTTGTGCAGTGTTTGTGATAGATGGGTGCACAAGAGATGTAGTGGTATTAGAGGTAGACTGCGAGATAATGCTGATTTCATGTGTGCGGTGTGTCGGGGAGAGCAGGTGGAGATTGTTAGGCGTGAGAGGGTTGAACTTGCAGGTGAGTCTCTTGAGTGTGTGGAGGAGTTTTGTTATCTGGGAGACATGTTATGTGCCGGAGGTGGGGCTGGAGTTAGCTCGGTTGCTAGAGTGAGAAGTGGTTGGAAGAAGTTCAGGGAGCTGTTGCCTCTCCTGACATTGAGAGGACTCTCCTTAC
>JAGKTI010005871.1:0-19097 GCA_018397915.1 Birgus latro
TCTTGAATGTTGATTTGTGACAATAGATTAGTACTGGAATACGAAGCTTGTCACGATCAAGTGCTACGGAGAGGCTGCCCTAGTTTTGTCTTTACTGGCACTGGGCTAGGTGTAAAAAGCTGCAGAGGGACGAAAATTTGGGCCAAGCTAAGATAAAAAAAAAAAAA
Organism: Birgus latro; assembly: GCA_018397915.1. Taxonomy (NCBI): domain Eukaryota; kingdom Metazoa; phylum Arthropoda; class Malacostraca; order Decapoda; family Coenobitidae; genus Birgus; species Birgus latro. Next base: position 168 of record JAGKTI010005871.1, read on the forward strand.
CTATAGGCAATGTTCAGCTTCTTGCATGCTTATTTTCTGAAATCTATTGTAAATACTGAGATACGTTGAGACAAACAGGGTTCAGTACAAAACCATCTTCCTTCTTGGGTGTAGGAGACAACGACTAGCAAAATAAGTTATAGAGAAGCAAATAATTTCAAAACAACTTGTACCCCCCAAAAAAAAGAAAAACTAGGGTCCTGATGCAAGGTGTAATTAAGGCTTGTACACTGGTGACCAGCATTTAAAAACAAGCAAGTGTTGGTAAAAACGTGCTTATGAGACGCCAGACAAGCCTATAAAGAGGCTGTTATCAGGTAAACAACATCAAACATAGTGTATCTGTCTGACGGCGTGTGAGGTCCCCGCCACACTCAGGATGGTGGGTAGAGTGAGGTAGTGTGAGACGGAGATGAGTGTGGTAGTAGTAGTAGTAGTAGTAGTAGTGGTAGATGACGGCATGCAACATAAATTCATAATGATGATGATGATGAATGCTGATCCTGATGATGATGATGATGGCAGACGAAAAAGATCAAGATAATAACAGCAAATATAACGGTAATGAAGAAAACGACAGAGGAAAATGATAGAGGTGATGATAGGTGCGGTGATGAGGTGGGAAATAGGGTTAGGATGATAATGATAAGGTAATAAATGGTGATGAAGGGAGCATTAGTGGGAGAGGGTTGAGGTGATGACAGTAGTGGTGGTGATGAAGTATACTGTGTGGTAATAGTTTTAGTGGTGAGGGTGGTGCCTCAGGGTGATCCCCCGGGGCGGTCACCAACACACCCACCCACTTACCCACCCCACCCACACGCCCACACACCCACGTACCCTTCAGCACTCCCACATCCATCCCACCCACTTATCCAATACCTCATCCATCTTGCCAGCACTCACCACCCACTAGCCCACCCACATCCACCCATTCTATCCACCCATCCACTGCCCCACCCACCTTCCAGAGATCCACCACCTCACTCACACCCACCCATCCTCCACCCATCCACCCACCTACTTCACTATTTCTAAGCCCACCTACTTGCCTAACATCCACTCCCTCCCGCCCACATCTCCCTCCCGCCCACATCTCCCTCCCACCCACTCATTTTCCTCCCACCCACTATACGAACGGTGTTATGTTTTCGTGTCCCAGATATTTCACTGAACACATAACATGAACAATAGAACATAAATACTTAACAAGAATACATAAAAGGAACACATAACAGACACATAAGAGGAACATATAACAGAACATATAACAGGAACATATAACAGGAACGCATAACAGGAGCACATAACAGGAACACATAACAGGAACATATAACAGGAGCACATAACAGGAGCAAATAACAAGAACACATAACAGGAACACATGACCGGGTTTGTGATAATTACCGTCATTTTCGTCTAAGGTGGTCACACTCCCTCCCTCCACTTTCAGTCCACCCCACTCCACCCTGCCACACTCCTACTCCACCCTGCCAAACCCAGCCACACCCCACCACACAATCCCTCCACCCTTCCACATCCCACCACACAATACCCCCACCCTGCCACACCCAACCACACCATCCCCCCACCCTGCCACACCCCACCACACCATCCCCCACCCTGCCACACTCCTACCCCACCCTTCCACACCCCACCACGCAGTACCCCCACCCTGCCACACCCAACCACACCATCCCTCCACCCCCTGCCACACCCAACCACACCATCCTCCACCCTGCCACAACATCCCACACTTAGCCACATCCCATTACACCCCAACCCCACCTCACCACACCATCCTCCACCCCACACAATCTCACTTACACAATCTCTTACTTCCTCACCCCTACCTCCACCCCTCAGCCCTCCTCCTCCCCCGCCCGCGTCAGGTGGTGGGCGGGAGGGCGGGGTGAGCTGGGGGCGGTGGGGGCGAGGACAGATTTAGTAGCGGCGGTGTGAGAATCGTGAGAGCCGCCAGGGAAGGCCACGGGGCTCACTCACGCTGACACAGGTGAGACAGGTAGAAGCCAGCAACAGTAACTATATCAGAGGTAAGAACAACAAAAACATCAGCACCAGCATCAGCACCAATAACATCATCAACAACATAAACATCATCAACAACAATAACATCATCATCATCAACAATAACAGCAATACCATCATCAACATAAACAGCATCAACAACAATAACATCATCATCATCAACAATAACAGCAATACCATCATCAACAACATAAACAGCATCAACAACAATAACATCATCATCAACAACAGCAAGAACATCATCAACAACATCAACAGAAAGAACAGTAATCTCAACTACCACAATATCAATACAGAAATCATCAATAGCAACATTAATTGCAATGACATCAACGGCAGCACTAACAATAACATTAAATGCAACACCAGCAACAGCAACATCAAATGCAGCAACAACAACAGCAACAACAACAACAACAGCTACTACTACTACTACTACTATCACCACCACTACTACTACTACTATTACTACTACACATACACGTACACATGCACAGATACCACACCACACCACACCACACCACACCACACCACACCACAGTAACATATTTTCAGAGAGAGGAGGGGAGAGGGGCAGAGACGAGAGAAAGAGAGCTCCATGACTGCTTCAGAGATAAGACAGGATATTAAGTGAGTCTAAGTCATTCATTACACAGGCTGAACTGGTTATTGACTCCAAAAACAGAAAGCTGGCTATTAGATAGATTCAATTATTGCCCTCAGAGAAAGACTATAATTTTTTGGCTCAATTACCACAGAGCTAAGTATTGTCCATTATTAACAAATTAACCCTTCCAGCCAGTGACGCTGTCTAGCTATCTCACATGAAATTTATTTAGTTTTAGAGAGACTTTTCAACATGAAGAAGTTAAATGTAGCTCTCATTTACCCATTCACAACTAGAGTTCTGTTTTTAAATTGAATAAAATCAAGTGGAGTTAGGTTAGGTTAGAGTGCAAGAATAAAAGCCAGATACATCACCGGACTGAAGATAAAATCTGAAGCTTTATACAAATTTTTTTTACCATCGCCAGACCGTTCAGCTTGTTAGAGACCCGTAAGAGAGCTTCAAAGGAGACGCGTGACCTACCTGCGAGAAGGAACAGTAGCGACCTTGAGCGTACTCTAGACCTTAGCCCCTTAGGACGAGAACCATTTTTTTTTGTTTGTTTGAGTCTACCACCAATAGACTATCTTCTTTAGCTTAGGTAGAATCCCTCGCATTTAAGAGGTTAGGACACACTTTTCATTCATCCTCCCCCCAGAAGCAGGAGAACTTTATTTTTGCATTTGACTCTACATTTCATCAGACTTTTCCTCAGCTTAGGCATGATCTCTGGCCTTCACGGGGTTAAGAAACTATCGCCTCACCTCTCCTCACCTCGGCTCACCTCCCCTGCGCCGCGAGAGTAGTGCTGGCGGTGATGTTGTCCTTCAGGCAAAATAGCTGCACCCTCCAGACATGAACTTAGCGGGTTAGGCCACTTGCATATGAAAATCCTGGGAACGCACTCTCTCAGTACACCTGCGACGTTTTACATACCGATGCGATATACAAATTTACTTATATATTTCCTCTACGCAGTTCATTCTGTGTCAGCACCCACTGTACATATTCAGCTCCCTCTCTATCCCCCGAAAAGTGGAGTGCGTGCAGGGGAAGGACAGTTTCAGCCTGCAGTTCACAGGGTTCACGTCAAGATGAGCCTAGGTCCACAACAACTCTCCTTGTAAATTCATCTCCCTTCCCCAAAGATATTCGTTTTGCTGTAGACACAATATATTCCTAACGTGTTCACTTCAGAGGGAGGTGTGAAGCTACCCTATCTCTCTGGCCAACCTAGCAACCTCACTAAGCCTGAAGGTAGTAGGTTAGGTTAGGTTCGGTTAGGCTGGATTAAGTTAAGTTGGTTAGATTAGATTTGGTGAGGTTTGACTTAGGTTAGGTGAGGTGCATCAGAAACCTGTTACCTGGACTACCTCCCGACCTGCCGAAGCCTGGAGGTGGAAGGCTTGTGTACATGTGTGATCCATAAATTAGGCCAGTCCTGCCACCTGCCGCTCCTGACACGCTGCCACTTCCTCACTCAGTCCCTCCTACAGATCTACAACACACACACACACACACACACACACACACACACACTTTCTTACCTCCCACACCCGCCCTTCTTACCTCCCCACACTCACACCCACCCGCTTCTCACCCGCCCTCACATACCCACATACCACACAGACATATATGCACACCCACAGCCACCCATCCAGCGGGGGCGGAGGGTGGGTTTGGAGTCTAATATATCCACCGTAATGTTAGCTAATCCGTGATATTGATACAGATTCTGTCTCCCCGGGCAAAAACCACTCACGGGCCACCTGTCACCTCGGGAATGGACGGGGAGATGAGGGGGAGGGAAAGACGGAGAGATTGGGAGAGGTGGAGGGGAGAGAAAAGGTGAGGATGGAAGAACGGAGAGAGAGAGAGAGAGGGGGGGGGGGTAGTGGAGGATAGATACATTGTGAAAAAATGTAGATAAACAGAAACAGGAAATGAAGCAATGGAATGGGGAAGTAAATGGGTTGGAGCATCGAGGTACGGGGAGGAGAGAGAGGGAGGGGTACCGAGAGAAACATCAAGACCAGACACATCAATAACAAAAAAATAAATAAAAGACTAACTACGTGAAGGAATAAATTATAAAGAAAGCGGAATACTAAACAAAGAAATATTAACGAAACAGATTAAAAAAAAGTAGAACGCTGAAAAGGGAACAAATACCAGCCGCTGCAATAAAACAGAAAGAAATCGCAGTTGGTATAGTGAAATAATTTACTGTGAAGAAAACGGGACGCTAAGAGAAATTTTGACCAAACAGAGCAGAAAAAACGTGAGAGTGGAGAGCTAATAAAAGAAACGAAGTCCAGACGCCGCTGCAATGAATAAAAAGATAAATAATTGATAGATAAATATAAAAGCGGAACTAAATGAAGGCGTGACATAAAGAAAATGAGATATTAAAAAAATGTCTTAATAGAAAACTCCAGACGCAGACACGACAATAAAATCAAGGAAAACTGTAACTTGGGGGACTGAAGGAAACCCAAGGAGAAAGAGAAGACAAAACCTAGACGCTCCTTTCTTTTCCCTCGCCTCACCCCTTCAGGTTTAATGACGAAGGTACGGAAGAGGGAGTAAAAAGCTTCAGTCCCCCCTTCCCTAAAAATTCACCATGATTGTTTCATGGGTGGGGGTGGGGGTGTGTAGGGGGAAGGGGGAAAGAGAGAATAGGAGGAGGAGATGTGAGAGAGAGAGAGGGAAGGAGAGGGTGGGAAAAGCAGGTAGGAGATGGGAGAGAGAGGGGAAGCGAAAGAATAGGAGTGAGGAGGTATATGAGGAGAGAGGGCAGAAAAGAAAGAGAAAGGAGAGAGAGGGGTTAGAGGAAGAAATAGAGTAAAATGAGGAACGAAAGAGGGATGAGAAAGGGAGAGGGGTGAGGAGGTAGGAAAGAGGGGGAGGATGAGGGGGAAGGGGTAGAGGGAGGAGAGGAAGGACAGAAAAAGAGAAAGGTAGAAGAAGGGATAGAAAATAGGAAGAAGTGGAAAGAGGTGTAGGCGAAGAGAGGAGAGAGGGGGGAGAAAGAGGAAAGGCGGACAGGCAAGGAAAAAGGTAAGAAGGAAGAAAGAGGAGAGGGGAAAGAGGGGAAGAGGGGTAGGGGGAGTTAAGATGAGGGTTGAGAGGGAAGGAGAAAAGAGAGGGGGAGGGGTAGAGAGTTGGGGGAGGCGGTGGAGAGTTAGGGTAGGGAGCAGAGGGGTATATTCCTACATACAACAACCCGGGTGAGGGAAAAATACTTCAATAATTCCGCGTTAATGAATGGACATGTGGGTGTGTCATTTCCCACACGCAGGCCACAGATTAAAACTGTATTCTGAACCTAATGAGGCCAGCTCCCCCATCTCTGTCTGTCTCTCTCTCTCTGTCTCACACACACACAAACACACACACACACACACACACACCCCTCTCTCTCGTGACAAAACCAAACTCTATTCCAAGATGACTGGCTGAGCAAAACCCAATACGGGCGGTGGGTGAGAGCGAGGAAGTGTTTATTCTACGTAATTATTATTCCCGTGACTTAGGAGATGAGGGAGGGGGAGGGTTCAGTGACCGAGGGAGGCAGTGGAGGGTTGCAGGCGCCTGGGTTCGAATCCCTAGACCGCCAGTGGAGTTTTGAAGGGTGCACATTCACGAACTCATATCTCTCCACGTAGCTTGTGTCATTCCACGGTTTCCTGCTACGATCTACAACCACAGACTACCGTACTGCTAATACTGTCTTCTGTTTCACCGTCTATGTCTGTGTCTTGTCTCTGTCGTGCACTTTTTCTAACCTATCTTGTTGGTTTTAATACCCTGACTTCCACTTTTGTTTTTTTTTTTTTTACTTTTTGAAGGGGGACGCTCACAGACTAACGCAACTATCAAATAATCAAACGCACACCACATCACTGTTTACTGTCTACTATTTCACCATCTGTGCTTTGTCTCTGTCCTGCCCTCCTCCTAATCTACGCCACACCACTGTCTCCTACCACTATATTCTGTTTCACCGTCTGTGCCCTGTCTCTTTCGCACCCTCCTGTGTTAGTTTCTTTTCTCCACATTTCTTCCTTTATTCCAGCTGTCTTTAGTTATGATCTTATCCGCCTCTCCTGTAGTTTTCATTATTTCATTTTGTCTTAATCGCATCCTCATTCCACACGCTGTTCTTTATCACTGGTGTTTTGAGGTCATATGGACATGGTTCAGAAGGAAAGTTTGCGCGCACTCACGCACGCACGCGCACACGCACACACACACACACACACACACACACACACACACACAAACACACACACACACACACCATATTTTTTTTCGCTGTGTACTTGCATGGATATCAACCAAAAAACTTTACAAGTATTTTTTCACACTTTTTCACCCTGCCCAGCACAAACTGTACACACGGGGTATTTTATACAGTATATACAAATAAATAAATGAGAGTAAGGCAACGTTCCTGAAAAATCAACTATGCTTTTTTATCCATCATTTCGGAATGGTTGTGGAAGGGATCGTGTGTCTCCCGAAACGAGCAACAGGACGCGCTCGGAGAACCACTGTGACATATTGGCTGCCTGGGCGGTATCCCTCGCTTGGTGGGACAAAAAAATTACAAAAACGAAGGGGAAATAACATATCGCTCTTCCCCCCGTTCAGTGTCCATTCCCGAAAACTCATTAGGGAAATAAAAACCCACAAATTTCCTCAATGTATCGAATGGGGAAAAAACATGAGGAATGGATGGCGTCGTCTTGAATCAGATACGCTGGACGTCAACCTCCGCGGGTGGGGGATGTGAACCAAATAAATTGTCCTTTGTGCCAGGCATTCGCGCAAAAATAAAACTCTATTTTCTCCCAGCTCAGCGGACAGACGTTTCTGTTGCTGCCAGTATATAGACCGCCTCTAAAGGGGTATTTGTGGGGAGAGGACGGCACGGGTAAAGGGTTCGGCAGGTACACTTCCTCTCGAGAATTCGTCGGCATCTTGAATATCATTTGCCAAAAGTCGGTCACTTGTTTATAGCTGGCTTGCTTTCACATAGCGAAACTAAGTCACTTTCACAAACTGAATACTAAGTCGTGTTTACATGTCATTCTATGAGCCTTAGTTATGAAGTAAAAACAAATCTCCTTAGTTACTAGCTAAATCTTTCCTACATTCTGACTACACATGGCGACTAAGCTGAAAGTAGGTTAGGGATCTTCATCAGTTATCAACCAATGTGTTATAGTTATATTATCTTTATTTATGTGACTATAGTGGCATTAACTTAGTCGACGAGTTGTTTCTAGTAAAAATAAAGATTGAAGGTTCTTGGTAAGGCACCGTTAATAATAGTAAAAATAAACAGACAACCTTAGCCATTACGGAAGATACACCGCTCACTACCGTATCCCCCTTTTCTCCGGATTCCAGTAATGTCGTGACTCCTCCTATCATTTATACGCTTCCTAATCTGACGCTTAATAAACTGCGAGCGGGGAAAAGCACAAAAATTCCAACGGGTTATAATTCCTCCATTTCAAAGAACCATCCGTTTCAATAAAGGCGAGGAAAGAAAAGCTACCGTGACAGGACCGAACCCTGCCACTATCACCCGTGCGAGCGACATTGGACCTTGACAAAAACATTCCCGTGCAACTCCCGACCCATTTCTCACTTTACGGAAGATTCACTTGACTCTACACAATTTCCTTTTACACCGAATTCGACTATGAGGTTTTGAGTTTTCCTTTGGGGTCTGTCTGCGTCTTTTCAACCCCCTTTTCCTCACCCCAATAAGATTTTTTTTTTTTTTTTTTTACTCCTGCACAGAATCCATTTACGAGGACTGGGTTTACTCTTGTTCAGGTCTGTTTGTGTCTTACATTCCACCAACTCCAGTGAAGATTTTTTTTTCTCCACTAAATTTGATTAGGCTATGATTGCTGAGTTTGTTGGATCTCTTTTTGCGTTCTTCAGTTAATACTCCCTCATCTCACTAACCCCAATGAAAAGTTTTTCTGTTTTCTTTTTATTTTTTGATTTTTTACACCGAATTCGACGACAAAGATTGGGTGTTGTAGGGCCTATCTGCGTTTCTCAACCCTTCATCCTTACCTGACCTACCAAAGAGAAAGTTATTATTATTTTTTCCCCCTTCACTCTATAGCATCGACTCTGATTGTAAGGACTGGGTTTTGTTGGGGTTTGTCTGCATCCATCAACCTCATTTTCTCCTCCACCAACCCCAGTTGAAAAAGTTAACTCTTTCTCCTTCCCAGCTTAAGTTCTGGAAAATACTCTAAAGGATGTATTCGTAAACTGAAAGTGACGTCGACGTACAAAAAAAAAAAAAAAAAGATTACTTTCCCTCGAATTTTTAAAAATTATTATTAATGTAGAAACTCTGTCCATTCCATGTGTAAGAAAAAAGCCGGCAGTTGAGCCAAACTGATTGTCAGGCATTTACCTATAAAATTTCACTAGTCTCCATTGTGAGATTTATGATCTGGAAGCAGGTACACCGTGCTATAAAAAGGATAAAAATGGCGCCACTGGTTTGTGTGGTGGTGATGGTGGGGGTAGCAGTAGTAGTAATAGTCCCATGTTCATCTGAAATGTGAACCCAGTGGACCGCAGATTCAAGTTTTCCTCCTACACTCCACCATCTCTTTGGGGGTACAGAGAGCGAGCTGAGGGACGTCTGTGTAACCAAGTAGTGGAGACACCCAGTTACATCGGTGCCACCACGTGAAAGCGTCCCTCTCCAGCACCTGGCTTGCGTAAAAGAGCGAAAACAAACAAACACAGGAGCAACAAGGACTGACCCGCGCACCCTACACACACACACACACACTCACGTTCCTCTGATCTGGGGACTAGTTTTTTTTTTTCTATTTTCTTTCTTTTTCTTTTTCCCCTTTTTGTGTTCCCTCCCCCCTTTTTTTGTGCCTGGATGAGAGACGAAGAATGAGGCTTTTCCTTTTTGTATCACTCAGGGGGGACGTGAGGGCATCATTACTCACTGATAATGAAGTGAGCATCGGAAACGCACTCTGGCCATCGCTGTCCTTTACGCCTGCCGTGTGTCCGTTTTTGAGTACCTTCGCTAAATTAACTATGGTACGTATCTATCTATCTGTTTACCTGTCTATCTGTCTGCCCATCTATCTATTTATCTGTCAGTCAGTCTGTATGTTTGTCTGTCTGTCTGTCTATCCCAATATGCCCATCTATCTGTCTGTCTGTTAGTCTATCTCTATCAACCAGTCCTTCTTTGTCTTGTCAGTAGGGGTCCGGGGCTAGGATACGTAGTGCGGACATTTAAGGTGAGGGAGACCAGGTGCTCGACCATGAGTGGCAATATGTGACCAATAAAGCCATAACTACACCATGGATATTACCCTTTATCGGCCACATCCAATGGGAGCGCCTTAACTCCTTAGACCCCCAGGCATCCACTCTTGGTTATATGGTTACCTCCCAACGTAGTGAATGGTTTCTTGGGTAAAAAGCATCCTTCAACTTGGCATTCAGTGCAGTCATCCGAAAGTGGCACTACATCGAGTGAGTGGATGGTAGGCGCCCCCATCTACCATGCCTTGAAACACACTTTTCCTGCGTCATGACATCATTTCCCACTCCACAGCTAGCTCAGTTGGGAGTGGATAATGTGCTGCTTTTCTCTGTGGGAGGAGGAGGAGGAGGAGGCGGAAGTAGTTCTGATTAAAAACATGGTAGAAAATAGTGTATGGCTATGGTACACTTAAGGAAATCGTTGTAGGGCTATAGATGGTCTGACCTCTCCTGCTTTGGAGTGGAGCTGCACAGTTTTGTTGTGCATGATTTTTTACTTCTTCGTTAACTACCGTATGATTTCGTTAAGCTCATGAAAATCTTGAACTAGGAGGGTTAGCAGCAAATTCCCAAGAATCCATTCAGTACCATGTTTTATTCTGGCAACAGTCTTACGATTTCATTGAACGGATGAGACAACTGTCAGTCTGAATAGCTTACGTTTATAATGTTCAAGAGATTATTATTTTTTTTTTTTCATATCACTCATTTCATCACAATTTCCATTCACCACTTACATGTTCGACCTGGTTATAAATATAAACTACATGGTTTCGTGTCGTATTGTTGGGAAGATTAAGCCTTAGCAAAAAATGGTCTAACTTAAATGACTTACTTAGGTTACTTCTTACTTATGTTAATTGCTTCTGAGAGCAGGTCTTTATATCTCTATGACCGTCGTATGGTCAACCCCAGGCCTTATTCATTTAAAATGTTCGTCTTACACAGAACCTACCTTGAGCCCTTCACTGCCATGATGTCTTTTTTACTCTTCATACCACCATGCGATTTTGTTCAGCTTAGGTGGAGATAATGAAGAGATTAATAAAAGCTATACCTAATCCCTCTTTTTTTAAATATGTTTGTTGCACTGAATAAAATGGTGTGGAAAAGCAAGACTAAAGTTAAAAGACGTCACTTAACTGAAGGACACTTATTTCCTCCACTTACGTAACATTCTTCCTGTAAGTCTGACTTCATTCTTATTTAAGATTTCGGGGATAATGTTGAAAAGAAATATAGCTGAACTCGTGGATAAGAACAGCATCCTGTCTGCACACCAGCATGACTTCAGATCCAGGGGGTCGTGCCTTACTCAACTGGAGTATTTTGAAGAACTGGAGGACGCAGTAGATGACATGGACATCGTAGATGCAATAGGATATACATGGACTGCAAAAAAGCCTTTCATACTGTCCACCATAGCCGACTGCTAGCAAAGCTCAAGGCTGTAGGAACTTGGAGTAACATCAGGAGATGGACTGAAAAATTTCTTAAGAAGAGGAAACAGAGTTTGGTTCAGAGGTGTCCACCCCAGGTGGTTAGATGTATGAAGCGGCATCCCCTAAGGCAGTGTGCTGGGTCCTGTTGTGTTTTAAATCTTCATTAATGACTTAATTGATGGTTAAGTCCAAATACAAATTATCTCCAGACGACGCAAAGATTTATGGGAAGATCAAGGACCCACAGGACGGAAATTCTCCAGGCAGATCTTGGCAGGCTACAGCAATGGAGTGAGAAGTGGTCAGTGGCTCCTATCGTTCAATAAGGACAAAATTTTCAAGGTGATGTATACAGGAAAGAAGAAACCTCTCTATGAGTACCACATGGATGGGACTTCACTGCAAGTCATAACAGAAGAAAAAGACGAGGTACATCACAACTTCCCTCTCTTGCCTGTCACCCACTTTTCCTCCTTCCTTCTGTCTCACCTCTCTCCTCTTCATTTATTCATTCTGCCTTTTTCCCAGCCCTCTCCATGCTCTTTTCATTCTCCCTACCTTTTCACCTCCTTCATTCTGCCTACCCTTCCACCTCTCCTTCACTGTAACCACAAGCCTATCACCGACTGCACATTTCCAAGGCCAACTCCATGTTGGGAAGGATAAAAAGTACGCTTTCCTGCATGGACAAAAAAATATTCCTGGCCCTGTACCCAGCACATACCAGACCCCACATGGAGTGTGCTGTCCTTAAGAGACATAACTCGAGATGACATGATTGAAGTGTACAAAATACTGAATGGGTATGAAAATATAGATAGCGGCCAGTTCTTCCGGTTGGCTTAGAGGGACTCATATAAAGGACACTGGTGGAAACTCGTCGAGCCCAAGTAGAGGACCACGAAGAGGAGCAACTTCTTTAATGTGAGGGTGATAATCAATGGAATAGTCTGCCAGAGAATGCAGTTAATAGCTATAGCCCAAGTGCACTTTCAAGAACAGGTATGATCGGTATCAGACTGAAGTTAAGAGAAGAGGTAACCTTTATGAGCTTTAGCTTTTTGTTATCACTAAGGTAAAGCAAACATCACTCATTTCTTTTTATACGGGACTCAGAATCTGTCAGACTTTTGACATTATAAAGAATAATGAACAGTCGATGATCATTCTAGCTTACATTTGCAAAACATGTGGTGGATGAAGGAGACTAAAGTTATGACCTAAAAAAAAAAAAATTATGGGTGAAACATAATTTACAATAGTAACTTATAAAACTGTTAATTTTTTATGTCACATTTGTGAGAAAAAATGAAAGATTTAATGGGTAACTATAAATATTTTTTCCAATGACACTGCAATAACAGAATTATGACTTCCTCGTCATGGTATATATGCAGACAACATTGCGCTTTATTATGGCCTTTTTTTCCCCTCTATATTTTTCTTTTGCGCTAATAATCCAAATACTGATGATCGTCCGCACCCTCTAATCATCACAACAACAACAAATACTGATGCAACGATATCGAGAAAAATTACATAGGAAAGTATAATAATAAATCAAAACATGTTGTTATTATAGTATTTTGTAAAAAGATAATTTCTATGTTGTTTCTCTCTCTTTCTACCACATAAAACAACTTCTGAAATGAAGACGAAATTATGTCGGAATCTTTCTAGTTTACAGGACCTGTAGTTATAGAAGCAACAATGTCATCGATGAAGCAGCTCAATCCTGGTTCCTGCAGGTAAATATAAGTTTCCATGTCCTCCAGCAGCACCTGATACTTTATTCTGGGTTTCTGTAAATGCTTCAAGCATCCCTGGCAATCAGCGGTTCACTGAAAAACACTGGAGTTGATTGTAAGACAGATATAGTGAAGTAGGCGGGGTCGTCGTCAGTGTTCTGTCAACCAGAACTTTCACAAGATGTTCATATTAATGCTGTTATCTGTCTGTAGGAATCCAGCTTTTTCTCACCGGGTAAAGATGGGGTGGGGAAAAGGTAGGCAGGCTTCCATAATTAGAAAGCAAGGGGCAATGCCCTGATAAGTGCACTGTAATTTAACCAAAAAACATAGGCTACCTACCTAACCAAATGGCTTCCAGTAGTCTATTACTTTGCCAGATGAGGTAATACTTAAGGAGACATTGGACCACCTCTTAAAAATTAGCAAAATTTTTAATCTGCCATTGAATTGATTCCATTACTTTGTAAAGGTGTACAAAAGTGCATTTTAGTGTATGAAGAGGATCCATCAATAAACAATGAAAACATGATTACATGAGAGATAGGTTAGGGTAGGATAAGTGTGGTTAGGTTAGTATAAAATAGGCTAGGATTAATAAGGTTGGGTTATAAAAGTTTAGGTTAGGTTTGGATAAATAGGCACTGATAGGGTACTTATATTAACCCCTAAACTGCGGGGTTGTGTGAGACGGTCCTGGCACTTCCAGCTGGTGACAATTCGCGCTCTGACTTATTTTTATAAAATATTGGCCCAAACTAGCCTGAGTGATATAATAGCACTCAGGACTCTCCTACATTTTTTCATTTATATTAATATTTTGAAGGCTCCAGCTAATTAAAAAGAAACAGAGGCACCCAACTGACGGCCCACAGCTCGAGCCATCGCCGCCAAGCGCTGTTAAGTGGTTAAAAAATGACGTTCTTAGATGACATCTGTCTGTCTTCGTATGTCATGAAATGGCAACTGACTGTCTTCAGCGTCTTTTGGGGTTGTAATCAAACACTACTTTTAACAGTTTGCCACTTTTGTAAGAAATAACACTGAAACTTGAAATTCAGTTAGAAAATACTCAAAGCATTCCATGAAGAACTCAAGCAGAGAAAATATTAAAATGAAAAGAAAATTGCAAAATAAGGTAGTCCTATGTCTCCTTCAAGATTACCCAAATTGATGCTGTAGCATATTAATCAGGTTATAACACTAGATAACTTTATTAAGTAAAGGAGAATACCTACTTTTTAAAGGTAAATAAGAGATTTAATAATGAAAGAGTTTTAAAGGGCTGTTTGTCCATTGTGTGGCAGGGGCCTCCTTCACTTGAATAAGATCATCTGGTGGTAGCCATTATCACAATACCTGTGACATCTTCCCCATAAAAGCTTAGACTCCTGTGTTAGGGAGTGGATGATGGGTGCCTCCACCTAAAAATTACTGAAATACTATGCAGACATAGTCAGTAGATAGTTTAAGTATAAAAGGCTTTGATTCAGAGTTCAGTATTATAGTGTACAGTAAGTATTTTGCAAGAAACTTCTTATACTACCATATACTATAGAAGGACAAAAAACAATTTATAATAAGATGGTACTGTTATGTAACCTTTTCCGTGCACAGTGTGAATGTAGCCAGTGGTGCGGTGGTTTGCCTGGAGGCAGATTTCATTGGTGACATAACAGTTGGAGCACGCACAGTTCTTCATCCTAAGGCACGCATTGTTGCTGAGGCTGGACCCATAATTATTGGGGAGGGCAACCTGATTGAAGAACAAGCACAGATTATATTCAGGTAGGATTGTGACACGTGTCCTAATGTCAACAGATTTTGTAATCTGCAGTAGCTACTGGTACAGCATATTTAGAAAATGCTTTTCAGCTCAGTAATTAAGTATTCATACTGCATAAAAGAAATTATGTAGTTACCTGTATATGTAGTAACTTATATATAATTACAGTATTCTGTCATTTTTCTGTCTTGTGTTTGATGATGTGTTTATGTTGTCATTCCAGTTAATAGTTTTTTCTAGATATTGTAATCTTTCTATCTGCCATCTCTCTCTCTCTCTCTCTCTCTCTCTCTCTCTCTCTCTCTCTCTCTCTCATTTGTATGTCATCAGTCTTTCATTTTGAGCACTTCCATTTCTCCACATCGGTTCCTATTTTTCGTTCCTCTCTCCGTAATTAGCTTCCAAACCCAGTGACCCTCCCTAGATGTGGTGAGTTGACATCCAGAAACAAAGAAAAGTAGGAGAACTCTCAAACTATGAACAGCATGCATATCAGTCATGTATCCTGTTGCTGCACCTCACAACCAAATCCATCTGAACATCGCATAAATTTTTTACAGTTATTTCATGTGATTTTGTGTTTTTTCTCAGATGCTAATTACAGTTTCTGTGACAGATTACCAGAAGGAACAGAAGTCACTAGCCCACCTCCAGTAATGGTCATTGGGAATAACAATGTGTTTGAGGTTGACAGCTACTGTGAGGCTTCAAAAGTTGGAGACAATAATGTCTTAGAGGCCAAATGTAAGTGTCTTCATTACATGTCATGTTACATATCTGAGACTTCCTTTTCCAAACATTTTCCAGTATTTATTGGTGAGTAATTAGCTGGTTCTGGTGTAGGTTTAAGCTTCCAGCCCAAGGAAAGCCTCAGTTTAACCACTGCCAGTCCTAGCATGAGGATTCTTTAAGAGGAAGCATGACATAATTTTGATTGATTTATTGTCTGACTAAATATATCTTCCTTCATATAACTTAATCATATATTCATATAACATATTCAGCTTTATTCATTATGGTGATAGTAAATTATTAACAGAAGAGCCTACTACGATACAGTATGTGTGTTTCGTAGTATTGTGCTATACTGTATTTTAAAATGTTACTTTCTACATAAATGTAACTTAATAGAAGACTGAATGGGACAGCATGTTGAATAAATTTATATTGTCTGTGTTAAGAGGGCATGGCATTGCACCTGAAGGAGTGTGGTGCCTATTAATCCCCCAAGTTTGATTATGTCTTTTTAGTTTTTTTCTGGATACTATCAGATGATTTAATTCAGCTTATGAGATTTGCTGAATTGGAAGGTTTGGATATACAGTAGTCTCTTTAACTCCTTCCACTACGAGACATCCCTTCGTTTCGTTTTGTTTTTGATGGCTCCAACATGCTTGCATGCGTCGGCCTTGGTCACCTAATGGCGGCTCTCCACGCTGCTCGATCCCTGGCAGCCTCCCTGTTCAGTCCCTTCAAGCTGAATAAAATCATCTGGTAGTTGCACCAATAAATTAAGAATAATGTACTTGGGTTGAAGGGATTAAAGGAGGCATGTAGTCATAAACCCTTCAGTAAGTCCTGTCCCAGGGCTGTTATTCACAAACAAGCTTATTATCTGTTCGCGGTTGCATCTGTGAAATGTATTTGTCTGAAAAACAAGGAGGCTGTAGAATTGCCCTATCTCTCATTGTACAAAATCATATCTTAAATTTATGCAATAAAAATTATCATGAGCAATGAGTGCAGAAATTTCCTTTGATTCTTGGTTTGCAAATGAAATTTTAAGTTATGAAAGGGAGGTTATCATAAGCTTCTTTTTAATCAGGTCCAAATCTGTAATGCTTGTGTGAAAAAGTAGTCATTTCATACTTAAAGCCTGAGATGTGTTTTGGTGGAATGCTACCAATGCTTTAAGTGAAACATGCTTTTGATTTATAATTTAGATGTTATGATCACAAAAAAAAAAAAAATGATAATTTTGAAAAATAACATTAAAAAAATCCTTATTTCAAACCACTTTATAGAGAGTCAACAGCAGCTTTATGTGAAAAATATGTATTAATTGATCAGCAACATAACCACTTTGAAACAGTGATGTATGTCAAACATCATAACAGTCCTGGTACACCATGCTGACGTATGTCAAACATCATAGCAGTCCAGATATAGCAGGCTGTGACGTATGTCATATGTCATTCATGTACTGTTGTGTATAGGTGAAAGCTGGGACGTCTAGCTTGCCTGCCTGCTGCTCTGTGTATGTCTGGGTATGCTCACCAAGCTACTGTTTAACTCATCCCACTTTCAATGTTCACCTAGTCATTTCCTATGTTGGTGTCTCGTAACTCCTGCTGCCTAGACACAATAAATTTGAGTTAATGAGAGAAGAGAAGCAGTAGCCATTTCCCACCAGAAAAGGTGCACGTTTACACAGTTTCTCATGCATTTTTTGTTTTTTACTTGTTTTCCCTAATGGTAGGCGAAGATAGTGAAGATGAAGTTGATGGTGATGATCTTGCCCATATCTGACTGAAGTAGAATATACTTTAGAAGAGCAGGATGTGGAGGGTGGCTTGGTGCTTGTGCCCAGTGTGTTAGAAGACCATCACCCACAACCGAAACCACAGTTTACTGATCTGTTCTCAGGTGTGAATCCTGCACTCGACCACATACCTTTTCTCACTCTAGATGATGCATATAAATACTTTTTTTTATGGTAATGCAATGACAGAACTTCATTAATGGATAAATAAAAGAGCAGACTTGTTTTCCCAGACATGGGCAGGCAGCTGTTTATTATTATTATCCATCCATCCATCATCCAATCCTACATTGCCCCATGAGGAGCATATTGTTTTAATATTATCATTATCTACTGTTTCTTCACGAATAATTATTTCTGGTATTGATTTAATAAATAATATAGGTATAAATGAAATTCAGGTAAAATGTACAATTATTGAGCACAATTAGCTTGAGCAAGAAATTGAAATTATATGGGATACAGGGTGTGGGACTGCATACAACATCTGGTACTGAAGGGGATAATATTGAAGCAGCTTTAAATGAGGCCTGTCTTACCCCTCTTACATCCCCTCAGGTTATGTTGGACCTGGTGTGGAGTTGACTCGAGGGTGTGTGATTGGATCCCTTTGCAAACTGAAGTGTCCCCAGGTTGTTCCAGAGAATACAGTTATTTATGGTGATCAGCTCAACCGACGAGTGCAGACTGAGAAGCCAGCTGTGAGTTAAAAGCTATTTAGCCCTTTGACTTTGGAATGTTTTTATTAACTGAATGAAATCATCTGTTGTAAAATCAGAAGATTGTTGTTCGTAGCCAAACCATTAACAGGTACTGTATACAGTAGTTTAAAAGTATCAGGTTCTCTGTTTTTTTCTTGATTGTAATGATGATAAAATTGTCTGATGCAAGCTGAAATTAAATGATACATTGGTAATTTGCAGCCATAAAGTTATATACTGTATAGCTATATATAAATTTTAAGATGCTTGTATGCAGCTTAGGAAAGACTACTTACT
The DNA here is from genome assembly GCA_018397915.1 of Birgus latro. Classification (NCBI taxonomy): domain Eukaryota; kingdom Metazoa; phylum Arthropoda; class Malacostraca; order Decapoda; family Coenobitidae; genus Birgus; species Birgus latro. The sequence goes on from JAGKTI010005871.1 coordinate 18,681, forward strand.
GGAGGAATTAGATATAGCCTTCATTAGCTCTTTTAATGCTTGGGTGCTCTTGTAAGCTGAATTATACTGTCTGGTATCAGCAAGAATAAAAGTTAACAAAGTTTGTAGAAATCACTTACATTGATGGAGTTAGAGTCTCCTTTGACTGTTACACAGCCAGATTTATCTCATTAAGCTGAATAAAAGCAGCTGAATGTAGCAAGAACAGAGTTTAAAATTCATCATTGAAGTAATTATTATTATTATCTGTTATTATTATTATATGTATGAGGGTGCTAAGGCTAAGGCTGCAGTGCGTGTGGATGGCAAACTGAGTGAATCTTTCCATTTGAAGGTTGGATTGAAACAAGGATGTGTCATGTCTCCATGGTTGTTCAATCTGTATATGGATGGGGTTATAAAAGAGATACAAGGTCG
>JAGKTI010005871.1:29055-43055 GCA_018397915.1 Birgus latro
GGTGGAGGGGGGGTGAGGGAGGGGAGGGCGAGGATGAGATAGAGGGATGGAGTGGAGAGGTATATGAGAGAGGGGGATGTGAGTTGGGAGCAGGGTAGTGAGGGTAGTGAAATGGCGGGGGACAAAGCGACATGGAGGCGATTTGTCTGTGGCCACCCCGTGCAGGATTGAGGCGTCTGATGATGTGCCGGGTGGTGTTTAGAACTACCGAGAGACATTTAATCGGGTGGTCAATGGTATTCAAGGGAATTGCGTAAGAAAACTTCTTTTTAGAGGGATAAGTGACAATTCTAGCACATGAGATTGAGTGGTAACAGGTCTGTGATGCACCCCTTGCCTAAGAAAATAAATTCAGTTAATTATTATGCATGAACATCTACTCCAGCTGCAACGCGAGGGTGTAAATCTGGTGATCTGCTTGCCGACACTCATAACAAACCACCAAGAACAAGACCGAGAAAGGTAATTGCAGAGGACAAAACCTAGATCTCCCATTCACAGATGTTGAAAAGATGAGGGAAGTAAATCAGGACAGACAATTTGTTATTTATCTGTGAAAACCAGCTTCTGTGGAATTAAACATGACATCAAGGTTAGGACGTGAATGTTGCTTTCAAGCTTAGGTTTGGCTCTGTAAGGATTGGTTTGTGTGTAAAATTGATGAGAATTTATAATTAATTCTTTCTATCAGTCTGTCTACAGCCAGATGCCATAATTCTGTAAGGGGGTGACTGTTTGTCTTGAGTTTGTGGTTTTACAGGGAAGGGCACGTACCCTCCACCAACCTTCTTGTTGACACATAGGGAATGTGTGGGTTGGTTATATGGTTACCACCCAGTATTGTAAATGTGTTACGGGAAATCATTAGGCTTGTCACTCAATGTAAAGCCACCTGAAAAGGACAGAAGAGCAGTAGAAAGTGACAGGAAAGACGGGAGAAATAGGAAGAGAGGAGGGCAGACACAGAAAAAGAATGATAAAGCTGAAGGAAGAAGTAGGCAGCATTACATCAAGTGAGTGGATGACCAAGTAATGCACACCACAGCTTCTTAAATATATTACTTTGATAATTGTGTTATTTGTATTTCAGATTGGATGCTACCAGAGGGTCATATGAAGGTACGGGTATGTTTGTACTGACAGTGACTTATGGGTGTTCAAAAACTCGGGTAAGAGCAGTGAATATCAGCAGTTTCCAGTAAGTCTTCCAATAAACAGCTTTTGAAAGTGTTTTTTAAGTCCACAGTAAATTACACGAAGTGCCTATTAACCCTTTCAGTATGATGACACCAGTTTTGTTTTATTCTTGCTACTTCCAGACAATTTTATACCTTTCAGGAGAGTCTTCGAACAGGAATGGTTAGATATAGCTCCATCAGTATTAGAGATGAACACAGTAGCAGAATAAAAGTTGTCTGACAATACTGCAAATAGAACAAATTACATCAGAGTGAAGAGGTTAAAGTTCCCATGATATCTCAAGCTAAATTGCAAGTTCTCCCTATTTTCAGTACAATTCACAGTACTGTTGCAAGTTTTTTACGGTACAGTACTGGTGTGTGGAGAAAGATCTGTTATTTTGGAATGCATCATTTACTTAATAAAGAGGGTTGCCTGTATTTTGCCGTTAAGGAGTAGGCTTATAAGTGGGTTGCATAGACTGGGTAGGATAAGAACTGTAGAGATTTTCAAAATTCCAGAAGTAAAGAAACTCATCCTTGTTGATAAGAGTAGAAGAAAGTTTTTGTATGGTATGGTCACAAAGAAAATTTTGTGATCAAGGTGAATTTATGTGCCTGAGTTTGAAGGTTGGAGGAGGCATGGAAGGCCAAGAGGGTGGGGTATAGTACAATGAGTGTGTGAAAAAACAAAGTATGGGAATTGAGGAAGCTAAGAAATTGACCTGGGATCTCAGTGAAAGGATGAGGTATGTATGGGCAGAGCTGCATCCCATTTTTAACTTGGTGGTTCGTGGAATTGTTTCACTTCATGGGTGTATGTAAAGACATAAATAAGGAAAGTTCATCTAAACAGCCAGACACGTTAATCCTGTATGAGGTGGCCAGAAACAAACCAGCTCCATGTCACATTTGACTACCCACCTTCCAGCTTACACCATCCTCCCTCATTTATCTCTTCACTCCATCCCTCCTTCTCATTCTTGGTCACCTCCCACCTCTCCCCCTCCACCTCCTTCACATACACTCTTCTAGTCAGTCTTTCATTCTCCATCCTCTCCACATGCTGTCAAACACATCCTTATCAGTACCACAATGCTCCTTATTCATTTGTTGGTCTGTCTTTCCATGTAACTTCACATGCTCCTCACAGATAACTCAGGTCCATTGCTCTCACACTGACTTGCGTCCTTCTGGCAGGGTCCAAGCTTTGCTACCATATGTTAAAAGTCGGGGATCATAGTACTGTCATGTAGTGACTTTTTCTTCCATGGTCACTTCCCTGTTCCTTATCACTGCTTTCAGTGAACCATCAACCTTTCTTTCCAGTAGTATCCTTTCAAGTACATAATCTTATGAACTTCCATTTTCACTTATTACACTTCTTAAGTACCATACTTGAATGCACTCAAAATCCCCATTTCATCACCATCCAGCTCATGTGCAAAGAATATACTATATAAGGATGATTTTTGCTTGTTATATGGAACCAGGATTTTCCAGACTTTTTTTATTTTTTTTTATTTTTTTTTTATGTGTCCGACTATGGGCATAGGCTTCACAGCCTGCTATCAAGGCCCCAGTCGTCCTCCTACAATCTACATGTCACCACTTCGGCACTTAACACCCACCGTCCATATTGAATACATGCTAGGGCTGTCTCATACAGGACTGGTGTATTGGTATTAGCGGGGTCATTTTTACGACATGTCGGCGGGTCTTCTGGTAGATCAGTAAAGCCTGATTTAATGAAATTCAAATCCTTAAACTGTTCCCTGCACCAGGGAGGATTCGAACCTGAGGCCCACGGGACTGCAAGCCAACTCTCTACCGATCGAGCTACCGCCTCCCCTTGGATGATGGTGAATGATTGTGTGGCTTGTTTCGGTGAGCAAGTTGTTTTTTATGTTTCCTTCTTTTGTGGTTCTTTTTTCTCAGTTTTTGAACCTACCTCATCCTATCGTTTAGATGGGAAATAGGCTGGGGTTGAATCATGATGATGATGGTGATAATGATGATGATGAGGAGGAGGAGGTACTGTATTCCAGACCAAAAACTGTGTTTGGACAGTACTCATTTTCATAATAGCTTCATTCTTTGCAGGTATTAATGCAGTTAAAAGACCTCAAGGTGGTATATAACAGTGGTGAACATGAGGCTTGATCAGCTGCCAGAAGATGTGTTGCTCTGTATACTGCAGTATTGTGGAGCCAGAGAGCTTGCTTCTCTTAGTTCAACTTGCAACCTTTTTCATCGTTTAACTTGTGATGATTTCATCTGGAAGGATTTATGTCTCAGAGGTAAGATATAATTCGTGTTGTCATTATAACAAATTACTGTATTGGATAGGTACAGTACTGGCATAATTTCTGCATAGTAAATAATGATTTAGTTCCTTTAACTTATTGCAGCCTTGATGTGATTGTTATGAATTATACAGTACCTATTTACAGAAAATCCATGATGTAAAGTACAGTAGCTGTAGTCTGTACTTCTCTGTAGCTATAATACAGTACCAGGTATTAAAGAAGAGCTTGTCTGTTGTATGTATCATTCTTAATAGAATTTGAAATTTTTAAAAGTCACTGAGGCAGGTTTACGGCATTTTCCTCACTTTTCTGTGTTGTATTCTTCTTAATGTTGGCATGGCTGTTGTACAGTGATCCTTTTTAACTTATCCTGAGCACATCCTCAGTCTGAAAGGGTAAAAGCATTTTTCTACCTGCTCAGCCAGTGCTTGTGAGGGACACATTCATGTGGTGGCACCAATAGGGGCAAGTAACTCTGCTCCCTGGTTATGCAAATGTCCCATAGCTTTCTACCTATTGCCCATAAGGAGAATGGTGACTGCAAGAAAGAGGCAACTTTAGCCCACAATGCACTTGGTGCACATCAAGATGAGCTTGGGTTTTCAGCTGCTGCAACTACTGGTACTACTCTTTTCAGTTTGAGGATAATATAGAGTCTGCTTTTAATATTGAAGTTATTTGAGAGCAGTACTAATACTGTATATACTGATTTCAGAATTTGACCTTTCACTTCTCAACACTGGAGATATAAAGTCTTATCGGAAACTGTACACGAATTGTAAGTATAATATTCAACATGTGTAATTGAAAAGTGAATTTTAGCAGAAGAGTACCAGTACTATAGTGATATCTGATCAGATCAGTATTATATACATATTACCTGAAGCATTTTAATATTGAGCACGAGGCTCAGTATAAAACTGATTATGATTAGATGGATGTGTAGTGCATCCTAGAATGCGAGTCCCGGGGGATGGGAATAGGACTGTGAATGAAGAGTTGAGAGGAAAGATGGGACTTGAATGTATTGGTGTTGTGATGAGGAGGGGTAGATTGAGATGGTTTGGGCATGTTGAGAGAAATGGAGAATGACAGTTAGGTGCAGAAGGTGAGATGCATGTGTAATGGGGTGTATAAAAGCCCGCGTTGCCCAAAGGCAAAGTGGGGATCCTCTCTTTGGCTCAGTGGTTAACGTGCGCGCGATTCAAGCGCGGGGGCCTGAGTTCGAATCTCGGCCAGGACAGTGATTAATTTATTCAGTTTCATTTTGGTTATTACATTGGTTGGCAGCGGTGTGGGATGTGAGGTAAGGGCCATGAGGGCCATATGTCGTGTTGACAGCCTTACATCCCGGTGGTGGCCTCCAATGCTACGCTACCATGTGGGAGAGCGAAACTGACCAAATTAATCACCAGGGGGGGAAAAGAGTGATGTAATGGGGTGTATAAAAGCCCACATTGCCCAAAGGCAAAGTGGGGATCCTCTCTTTGGCTCAGTGGCTAACGTGCGCGCGATACAAGCGCGGGGGCCTGAGTTCGAATCTCGGCCAGGACAGTGATTAATTTATTCAGTTTCATTTCGGTTATTACACATGCACGTTGGGGGTAGGGTTCTGAGAGACAGACCAAAAAAGGCCTAAGATGAGGTCATAGAGTGCAGCTTCAGAGATATGGGACTGAATAGGGAGGCTGTCAGAGATTGAGCAATGTAGAGAGCTACTATTAGGTGACCAAGGCCGACATGTATAAGTATGTTAAAGCCTTATAAACGATGTTATACAAGTTTAGTAATGGGCATTGCTGAACTGCACCATCCATGCATTGTAATGTAAACTGAAGATATAGTTCAGTGCTAATAAAAGCAATTCAGGGCCTTCCTGAGTCCCAAACCACATTACAGTAGTGTTACAGTCTTTTGCTTTTGACAGGGATTAGTTTGGAGCAACAGCAGTAATTACTGTACTCTTAATTGTTTATTGTAGTTATTACTATTTATTATTATTAATTCAGTGTATGTGACTTATTTTTCTGGCATTAGTTTGCTGAACATTTCTATGTTTTTGATAGTAACATATATATTTGTTACAGTGCTGTACAAGTATGGCCTTATGTTGGGTCTGTACCAGTCTCAAATTGGACCGCTTGGGGGATTGCTGGAAATAAGGGTAAGCTTGAGTAAATACAGTAGACATACATAAAAGTGTTTGCAGTGTGCACTGGTAATTCTTGTTCTTAGTTTACCCTAAGTGAAAGACTGACGAGGAGAGTGTATGTGAGTGAGGTGGAGGGGGCGAGAGGGAGGGGGAGGCCGAGGATGAGATGGAGGGATGGAGTGGAGAGGTATATGAGAGAGGGGGGTGTGAGTTGGGAGCGTGGTAGTGAAATGGCAGGGGACAGAGTGACATGGAGGCGATTTGTTTGTGGCCACCCCGTTCGGGATCAAGGCGTCTGGCAATAGATAGATAGATAGATAATTTATCCTTTCTGTCCAGTGATATTTTTATTTTTTTGTGTTCTTATTTCCACAGTTTTATTCACCTCAGGATAGAATTTTAGACCCTAGGGTGGGAAATCTTCTTTAATTGTCTCCAGTTAGTGTTGTCTTTAATGAGAGATTACAGATTTTGTCATTGTTAGTGGTATACACTAAGTACTAAATATGTAATGGCCTGGTGTATGTACCATGGTCCTTGACCTTCCTTTTTGGGTTTGTGTAGCTGGGATTTTAAAGCAGCAGTAGTAGTTAAAAGATATAGTATATTGATTTTTAATTTTTTTTTTTTTTTTTTTTTACAGTATTGTGATGGAAAAATAGAGGGAGTTTCATGGGAGCCATCATCAATGCAGGATGTGTCTGCTCCACTGACTGAATGTGTGTTCTTCTCCGTGCCTGGGGACAGATTTCTCACACCTCAGTGTTTCCCTGGACCCAATGCACACCCCTGCTCGCTCACCTTTGATAAGGTTAGTAAATAAGATGGATTTGTTTAACTGCTATTGTTTTATTATTCATCTTACTGCTCACCCCTACTCCCCGACCCTTGATAAGTTTGATTAGAGAAGAGCTGAATTCACTGCTGTTGTTTTACTGTTCATCTTGCTCTTGTATGTATCTGTGCATAATGAGGTCCACTGCTGGACTGTATCTTCTCCTCAGTGTGATAGTGATAGTTAGAATTCCTTTGGCTGACAGATTATGAATGAGGAAAAGGTGACTGTAGGAAGAGTGATACATGTAAAAGTTGAAGTGTTGCAGTGGCTATGTTTTGCATATTATTGACAGAACTGTCAAAGTGCAGTTAGGCTATATGAAAGGGAAGGCTGCTAGCATACCACATTGAATTTCTTCTGTTGCCAAGATTTGAACCCTGGATTCAAGGCACATGTATCTCAGAACAAGTATTCTGGCAACTGGGCCAGTGGAGCTCCATAATGCTTTTGACTTTTCTCTAATTATCCATCTAATAGTTTGTTTTTTTATATCCTCAGCAAAGTTATACCCTGCTTAGTTAGATTTTAGGAGTGGATTTGTATTTCAGGCCTCAGGAGACTATCTCTCTAATGCTTCATTCCTATGACAGAGCAGTAGTAGGTGGTGGTGACCATCATCCACTAACTTGATGTAGCTAGTGCTGCTTACTTCTTCCCAAGGTGACTCTGCACTGAGTGACAAGCCTAATGGTTTCCTGTAACTCAGGAAACCATTTATAGCTCTGGGTGGTAGTCATATAACCAAATAATAGTGCAATGGTGTCCCTGTTAACTGCATGGATAGACACAGATTAGACATCCATCCAAGTACCAAGTCTCCCTGCTCTTTCTCATATTATGCTGTGGTGAGGAGCTGTCCATGGCATGGAAATATTGGTTCACTGCATGGGATGGCCCTTCATGGGTGTTTGCTTGCCTGCAGTAGTAGCCGTAGTAGTTGTTCCCTAGGCAGTCTGGTCGAACAGCCCCGAGTCGCTAAGGGAGGCCACGCCCGAGACCTTTATGTGCTTAATAGTATGGGGTGCTGTGTTACATCCTGGACAGGCGTCAGCGACGGAGTCATCCAGCCTCTTCTGATAACTTTATAGGGTTGGTTGATTCCCACATCTCAGCATGGCCAGGTGGACCCTGTCCTCATGAGGGAGATAGGTTTCAGAAGGATGGATATCAGGAGGCTGTGCATGCAGCTGTGTGTTGACTTTAAGTGACTGAATGGAGCGGCAAGTCATTTGTGTATGGATATGCTTCTCGAAGCTGGTTTGAGGCAGGCGAGGGGGGAGAGATGACAATACAGTGCAGTAAGACCTCACTATAACGGACTAATTGGGGCCCAAGCCAGACCAAAAATTGCGAAATTCCTATAAAAGCGACATCCGGACTTACCCCTGCTAATCCGGACTTTTTTCGATATATCAGACTTTAGTCCGGATTGCATCAGTGGTTTTCACCACCATTGCAGTATTGTACTGTGTTATACCTTCACTACATTAATCAAATGGTATAATAATACTGTACTGTTCACTGAAAAACTTGTCTTTTGCTTGTCTTATTGTGGTGAACATAGGTGAAGTGGTCAGGCAGTCTGGACTGCTTTCTGGCTTTATCGGACTTTTTCCGATATATAGGAGTTTAGTCCGGTAGCTCCTCGAGTCCGATAAAAGCAAATTCCGGTCTATTGAAGTCCGTTATATCGAGGTTTTACTGTATTTGTGTATATATGATATCGTGTGCTGTGTGTTGTTTTGATGTTCCTTGGCGTGTGTTGATGTGCTGCCATGTAGTGTAGTGGATGTTGTGGGTTTGTGGAGGCTGCAGTGAGGGTTTGGGTGTCTCTCAAGTCTAGATGATCCTTGACTTTGAGGACTTTGGTTTCTTGGTGTAGGTGGTCTGTGGGTATAGTAGCTGCACAGCCTGTGATTATTTTTAAAGCCTTGTACTGTATGGTCTGAAGAGTGTTATAGTGTGTTTTAGTGAGGTTAGGAGCCCAAGCAGGGCTTGCATAATTCGTCACTGAACTTATATATTGTTTGTATACTGTGGTGGTGGTTTCTTTGTTGTGTCCAAATGTTGTATGGGCAAGTGACCTCAAGGCATTGAGTCTTGGTGTTAGTTTATTTTTGATGTTTGTGATGTGTAGTTTAAATGACACTGATTTATTGTATGTTACACCAAAGATTTTGTGTGTGTGTTTGTGTGTGTGGTAGGGGAGTGTTGTCTATGGTGAGGTGTGGAATGTGACTGTGTTCTGCTGAGGCTGTTTTGAGCCTGTTTGTGGTAAACCATTTGTGTAGTGTGTTGAGGTAAGGTTGCTTGCAGTTGATGGGTCAGCTTGGTCAGATAGACTGGGGTTACTCTGCTGCTACCACTGCTGCTGTTCCTATGATGCATATCTTGCTATATTCTTGCTATACCCAGGCAGATATATTTAGCATAAGGAATACGTTTTGAACTGGAGAGTTTAAACACAGCATTTATTAACCCCATCACTATCAGGAGGCTTTCAGATGTTTAGTAAATTCAGCTGGTAGTAGCAAAAATATACTTAATATAGATATATGTCACCAGGCTGAAGTGAGTTATTTTGTGCAGTCAGATAGCTACCTATATGAGTCACAGAATTAAATGATGCAGATGAGTAAAGTGCAGTATTTTCTTTAAGCTATACCAAGTGTCTAATTTTTGTTTTACTCCTTTTCAGTGGCGGGGAATTGTGACCCAGCGCTGTTTCAACTCTTTCAAGCACACTAATGATAGCTCAGGCCTGGATCTCATTCATTTGAACCTTAACCCCAAAAAGCTTCGTCTTATTTTCTTAAATGAGGTTATGGGGTGAGTGTACCATTTTTGTCAACATTGTGTTTGAATTCTTACATTTTCATGTGTGTCAGAGTTTTTGTTTCTGTGCAGTATTTTAATAATAGAATTTAAATGAACATGGAGGAGTGCATGTAATTGTTTCTACTGGAGCTCTGGCACCTGGAGGCAGTGAATAATCATTTTATGAGGCTATCTTGCCATGGCTGTAGAAGTTACTGAAATGGATATACAGTATTTACAAATCAGGTTACATACATATTATTCCCCCCAGTTTAAAAAAATATATACAGCTATAAAGGAAGACAGTAACTAAAATTGCTTGAAGAAAAGGTTATTGCAGCCAGTCAAACAATAACAAAAAACTGAGTTGAATTTGGACTGAAAATTAATACTGGATAGATGTCTGCCATACCACATATGGAGCTCATGTAGAAGTTTATTCACAAAATTTTAAGTAATCACATTTGTAAATATGTTGACAGCCAGATGGCCTTGGGCCACAACAACAGTATACTGTATGTGTAGTGTAGTAATATGTCTATCTATCTGTCTATCTATTGCCAGACGCCTCAATCCCGTATGGGGTGGCCACAAACAAATCGCCTCCATGTCACTCTGTCCCCTGCCATTTCACTACCATGCTCCCAACTCACACCCCCCTCTCTCATATACCTCTCCACTCCATCCCTCCATCTCATCCTTGGCCTCCCCCTCACTCTCTCCCCCTCCACCTCACTCACATACACTCTCCTCGTCAGTCTTTCACTCTCCATCCTCTCCACATGCCCAAACCACCTTAACGTGCTTCTCCTAACACTTCCCATCACCTCAACCACACCACAACGCTCCTTCACTTCCTCATTTGTTAGTCTGTCTCTCCATGTGACTCTACATGCTCCTCTCAAATAACTCATTTCCACTGCTCTCACTCTTGACTTCTGTCCTTCCAACAGGGTCCAAGCTTCACTTCCATATGTCAGAGTTGGTATCACAATACTGTCATGTAACAACTTTTTCACTTCCATGCTCACCTCCCTGTTTCTTATCACTGCATTTAACAAACCAGCAACCTTCCTTCCCTGCTGCACCCTTTCGAGCACTTCACCCTCCAGACTTCCATCCTTACTCATCACACTGCCCAAGTACTTAAATGCACTCACATTCTCCATAGCCTTCCCTTCCAATCTCACTGTACATTCACTGACTTCACCTCTCTCGAAGACCATCACTTTACTCTTCCTTACATTCACCTTTAGATTCCATTTCTTACACACTCTCCCAGACTCATCTACCAAGCCTTGCAGCTCCCCTTCGTCTTCGCTCAACAACACAGTATCATCTGCAAACAACAGTACAGGGAGTTTCCAAACACTGCCCTCTCTCACTAGGGCCACTCCAACATCCACTGCCCGACCTTGTATCTCTTTTATAACCCCATCCATATACAGATTGAACAACCATGGAGACATGACACATCCTTGTTTCAATCCAACCTTCAGATGGAAAGATTCACTCAGTTTGCCATATGTATGGTAGGTATTATAGAATTAATGGCAACTGGTCTTAAGGATACTTATATAATAAAACACTTGTACTGTCACTGTGCATAATTCACAACTAAAAATAAATTTCAGCCAGGCACTGTCAGATGTAATTTGTAACTCATCTCCTCCCTACAACACACTGTAGTTCATCTTTTGTTAATTTTTCATAAACCCCAATAACCTCTGGGATGTGGTAGTGTTAGATCAAGCTAGAAGAGTTATATTAGCAGCTTTAAAAAAGTCGTCTGGTGAATAGACAGTGAGGTTAGTAAGTTACCGTATGTAAGTTAGTGAGTTTGAAGTAAAGGACACTGATAGGTTTGGATATTAGTTCAAGCTAAATAGATGTTATTCAGTCATATACAGTATTTCTTGTACCATTAGGCTATGAGATTTACCCATCTTTATCTTTGGCAGGAGAGGATTGGAACACAAACCATTATTCATCCCTACAGCCAGCAGCATCCCAAAGTCATTACTCAATAAAGATGGCTCTGTTCCCAAGCAGATCATAACACCGGGCCTCTTTCAGGGATATTATGGGTCGCATGGTCATGAGATAATACTTTTCAAATACAAGGATGAAAATGAAATGTGTGGATATAAGGTGAGTTTTATAATTATAAAAGTAAGATCAGAATTGTATCTTCATCATCATTACCCACACCTCCTTTCTTACCACAGGATTTTCTATAGGCACTTATTTAAAAATGGTCATTGGATTGGAGTACAGTATTATATGCATGTTGTTAAAGAGACAGGAACAAAGGATAGAACTCAGTCTCTCTTTTCCTTGTATGCTTGTTGTAATCATACTTCACAATCCTTGTTGAAAGCAACTTCCTATATCCTGTGGCTTAGGGAGGGCTGGATTGTACTTGTGACTTTCTCACTCAAAGTGTAGGATATTCGGAGGCAGAATGCTACTTTGAGTGAAGCAACTTTATGTGAACCATTGAGTTAGATAAAAAGACACATATGTCTTACTTTAAAGCAACTTTATAGGGAGTTAAGAGCAACTTTCAGTAAAGAAAAGAGTTAGTTTTCAGCAGCCTGATGAAATAGGATAAAATGAAACAGCTTTAAGAGAGGACTAACTGTATATGTTTTTTAGGTCACTGGTGATGTTAATGTGTATGCTAGTAAAGTGACAGTCAAGATACAATTGAAATATCCTGTGGCACCATCTAAAGCAGAGCAGAAATGTTTAGAAACCCTGAAAAGCTTGGAGCCAGCCCGGACAGATGCTGGAGTCCATAAGATCCTTGAGCAGCCCTTTTATGTGCCAGCCGAGTGCTTCGAGCCCTCTACACCTTTCCCCTCTCGTTGCACTGCCAGGTCAGTTTTTCTTGTTATTATGGGCCCAGGCTCATCTGAATGTGATCCCAGTGACCTGCAGGCTAAATTTGCCATTCCCTTGCAGTCCATCATCCTCTTTTCAAGGGATAGGGAGGGAATTGATCGGTGTTTGCATGACTGGGCAGCAGAGCCACTCATTTATACCAGTCCCATATTGTGAAGACATCCCTTTTCAGCGCCTCAGCCTTTCATAACAGCTTTATTACCATACAGTTTTATATCCTTAATGTGTTCCAAAATGTCATAATTTGTCAGTTGGTGCTGTATGTTGGGGGAACTGGCAAACTAGCTTCTTAATTAGCAAGGGAACATAAATAGACAGTATTTCTGTAAGCTGCTGTGGACCTAATAGCAAAAAGTAGCTACAGAAAGTTGACAAATAAAGAGGCCTTTCAGTACTTGCTGTACAGTTTGTTCACAATATCTGCATGCCTTTGGTAATGGGAAGACCACTCAGATTATGAATTCATGAATGCAGTGAACAGTCTGTTACGTAAAAACATGTTACATGAGGAATTACTTCATATATAGACAGATATATACTGAAAATATGAATAGCATCCATGATAGGTCACAAGTTGACAAAAGCATGATGCAAGTAGTATTAACAGTGAGATTCTTAAAATTATACCGAAGATGATAAATTACTGTATGGTAACATTTTCCATTTCAGATACCATGGCTTTGGGCAGGTGGCATCTACATGGTATCAGAATCCCAGTTTCACTCCAGTTCAAGTTGTCATCTTTAATAATGATCTACTTGGTGTTTTGTGGTTGGAGATGTCACTATTCAGTCTTTATTCTCGAATAAAGAAGAAATTCACCTCAAATGCACTTAAAATTGGAACTAGTGCTCTGTAACTATAATACTGTGTTCAGCAGTGGATGTCTTGACACATGTAGTGGCAATAATTGAGTTGCAAGTTCATTTTTTTGAAGAACTGTATTATCTTCCAGAGCCTTGATTTTATTCTTTATGCACAACATTGATGAGATGCAGAATATTATGATATTAAAAGAAAAGATATTTTGACCAACTTTGGTATCATTTATTGACTGTTGTCCTGATACCCAAGTCAGTATGAAATTGAATCTTAGTCTAGATCAGTTGCTGTTGCTCCCAAGATATTTTGACTAATATTAGCTTGATATTGACTTCTCCTTAATGTAAACACACACACCCAAGTCAATATGAAATTGAATCTTAGTCTAGATCAGTTGCTGTTGCTCCCAAGGTATTTTGACTGATATTGGCTTGATATTGACTTCTCTTTAATGTAAACACACACAGCGAGTCGGCTTCCTAAATGAAATCTAGCCTTTTGTGGTGAATTAAAACACTTCAGCGGACATTAGCTTAATGTAAGTTAAATTAATGGCAGAGTTTACATGGTATGATATGATGAAGTGAAACATGTGACCACATGATCAGTTGATATCCTAATTTGGTAACCCACTCCATATTCAATATTGTTTTAAAAACGTCAATTTATTCTGACTTTCAGTTTTTGCTAAAACCAACCTATACTGTACAGTAAATCCTTTGCATAACAAAGTACAGTACTTGGGGAGAAGAGTGGGTTGTTAAATATGAAAGGCTATTAATTCATTGCTCATTAATCATAAACTCAGGCTTGTTATATGCATACACAAGTTCACTAGGCATACGGAGTTTCCTAAGTGTTCACATATTGTGTTTATGTTTCTGCAGGCTCAATACGATATTGTACAACTCTGTAATCTATGCAGTATATATATGTATATTTGTACAAGTATATGTATATATATATACTGCATAGAT
>JAGKTI010005872.1:0-15000 GCA_018397915.1 Birgus latro
GAGAGAGAGAGAGAGAGAGAGAGAGAGAGAGAGAGAGAGAGAAAGGAGAAATTTAGAATGAGTGATTTTATATACTTGCTTAAAGGCCACCTTCGTCCGCCTTTCCGTTCGACGTCAAAAGGCCAGAAATGTCATAGCTCGGGAACCGGTGGCCCGATTGGACTGGATATTTTTTATTCTTCAAGTTAGAGCATTTCAGCGGTACTTTGCTACAAGAAAAATTACACTACGTGGCGCAGTTTTTAGGCAGTACGGTGACTTCAGTGAACACAAACAAACGGATCCGCTTGAAGGCCACCGACGTCCCTCGATGTTAAAAGGGCGGAAGTGTGTCATAACTCGACAATCGGTAGCCCGATTGGACTGGAAATATTTCTTTTTTCATCTTAGAGCATTTTAGCTGTACCTTTCGCTTTAAAAATTGCACTACAATGTGTTATGGTAACAAATGGACCGACCAACAAGCCAATATGCAGAAATCGTATCATTATAATATATATCCGTGAAACCTATACTTTAAAATGGTATTTTTAGCTTTCTGATTAAATCAGAATAAAAGTAATATTTATACATTGTGAAGGATCGTGTTAGACCTAAACCATATTTCCTTTGGTAAAATTACTATGACCGGTGATAACTGGCATAGATGAAATGTGAAGTGGTACTGACAGTTAGATGTAAATGAATGGGAAAGTAAAATCATTGTAATACTGAGATATGAGTTTAACAACGCTGAAAATTGGTTTTAAAAAATCCGTCGATTTCTTGTGAATTAAAGATGAAAAAGAATGCTGCATGCAAGACCACTGACGATCTTTTATAAATATCGTTTGGAGATGGTTTGGATTTTTTCATTTGCAAAAATGTCTATTAAATTTTTTTATCTTTTATTCATCGTCATAGTCAATTCAGCGATAAATAACATTGCCACAATGGACCCGTTACCAAAGAAAGCATCCGCATGAGGAGTAGCTCCCAAAAAATTTACTGGGATGATGCAACAATCCGCGTATTTTGAAGCAGAAACTCCAAATACGCAATATCCTCAAACATACTAAAAATACGAATTTTTTAATTCAGAAAACCAGTGATAAATATTGACATGGGAAAGACTTTTATCTCTACACGTACCTTTTAAAAAGGCATTTTTAGCCTCCTGATTGAGAGAGAGAGAAAAATAATAATATTTGCACAATACGAATTATATGGTCCGACAATAAGCCATATTACTTTATGAAAAATAACTCCGGCCGTGATAACTCGTATACCTGAAAATTTAAGAGGAACTTAAAGATAGATAAGTATGGATACGAGAAAGTAAAATCATTATTGGAATCCGAAGAGATCAAATTGATAAACTTTTGTGACTGGTTCCTCACGTCCGCCTATTTCTCGGTCATGACAGATACAGAAAAGTTGGATTAAACAGGGCAATGCAATGACCTGTGATAATTGTCGTCTTGAGATTAACTGGAGTTTTACATTACAAATAGATTCAATTAACCGATTTTTTTTTTGTTTCAATCATCGTGGCAGTCAGTTCAAGGATTAATTGGTCCCAGTATTTGAAGATGTTACGAATGTAAGCATCCTCTTCAGGAGTAATTGAAAACATTTTTATTGGAGTGATGCTAAAATCTGCGTCTTTTGCGGCGAATACGCTAAATATGCAAATTCCACAAATGTACTATGAAATGAGTCATAAACACACCCAATAATGTCTAAATATCGGGGAAAAAAATGTAGGTGAAAAAATGCGGGCGAGAAACGTAAAAATGCATCCATCTGTATTTAGAAATGATACAACAAACAAGCAGTAAGTTTCATTAAATGAGAATCTGGTCGAAAAAGTTTTAACTTTTGAGTTAGAAAATATTTTATTATCTGCATAACAAGGACATTAAAATGGCATCTGAAACCTTTTTGTAGAATTAAAGAAAAAAAAAGTGAATATTTTCATATTATGAAGGGTCCTGTTAGACCATGCATATTTACTTAACGCGAAATTAATCCGAACGGTGATAACATTAATAAAAGAAAATTGAGTACGTTTTGTCAGAAAAAATAATTCGAGAGAAACATCCATGAAATTTTAAATATTAAAACGTATATGACAAACATTGGTATTTATGTCATCAAACACAAAGAATGCCCATTCATGTGAGAATTAAAAAAAAAAAAAAAAACAGACTGAAAGAGCTTTGGCTTGAACTATTGTAAAAATCGTTTTCAGATTGTCTGGATTTTTACCATAAGAAGAGGTTCTATTAATTGACTTTTTTTTTTTTTTTCTCGTTCATCGTAGCCGTCACTTCAAGGGGGAAAAAATAGTCCCATGTGTAATCTTGTCCAGAAAGAAAGCATCCATTTTAGCTATGGTTTTCAAATCCGTTTCATTTGGGGCGAGAAAGTTGAAAATGAAACTTACCCGAATGTACTCTAAGTTGTTTCGGAGCACAAGCATTTGCAAAATTAAGAAAACATTCCTGAATGTGGAAAAAATATATGTTTATAAGGATAAACGAAATTCATATACATGTAAAAGGAGCGGCATTATTTTTTTTTTTTGTTCAGCACGTTTCAAGTGATAGAATGGATGTCGATAAATGTGAAAAATTTAACGTATGAAAGGATTTTATTTTTATCTCTAAAACAAGGAGTTTTAAAATGGCATCTTTAGCCTCCTGACTAAATACAAAACTAATGGCTGCACAATATTAAGGGTCGTGCTAGGCTATAAGCCATACTGGATTTCCTCAGGCAAAAATCACTCCGACCGGTGATAGCTCGTTTAGATGAAAATTGAAGAGATACTGACAGTAATATGAATACGAGAAACTGAAAACCTCATTGCAATACGGAAGTATGAAATTGATATTAATTTCATTATTGGTTGCTATTGTCCGCCGATTTCTTGTGCATGACATAAAGAATCAAGTTTCCAAGAGCATTGATATTAACTGTTGTAAATGTCGTCTTGAAATTGTTTAGACTTTTACCTTAGCAAGAGGATATATTAAATGACATTTCAATTTTCGTGGACGTAACTTCAAGGATAAAAAAAAATGCCAAATGTGTATCACGAAAGAAAACATCCGTTTTAGGAGTAACTGAAAACTATTACACTGGAGTAATGCTAAACTCCTTGTGTGTGTGTGTGTGTGTGTGTGTGTGTGTGTGTGTGTGTGTGTGTGTGTGTGTGTGTGTGTGTGTGTGTTTTGGCTAAAACGCTGAAACTTTAACTTCCACAAATATACTCTAAAATGGTTCGCAAACACATCAAAATGATTTAAAAATTTACAAAACATTTCTGACGGTGAAAGTATGGAACTTGAAAAAAGAAATAAAAAACTCTACCTACAAAAACACCTGAAGAGAAATATAGGGTGAAATTGACTTGTACGTAAAAGGGGAGCCGTTTTATTTGTTTAAGCACAATAAGGTTCAACTGATAGGGTGATCGTTGAGAAAAAATAGATATTTAATTAAAAAAAAAAAACTATCCATACAACCAGTGCTTTAAAAGGGCATCTTTAGCCTCCTGATTAAGTGAAAAGAAAAGGTAAGGTTTGCACATTATGAAGGGTCTTGCTAAACTTAAGCCATAATTTTTCGCTAGGTAAAATCACTCTGACAAGTGATAACATGCATCTGTAGTTCTTATGTGCTGAGTCGGATAAAAATGACGACAAGAAAGGAAAAAAACATGGTTACAGGAGTGAGACACGAAAATGATAAAGATTCGTTATTGGTTCCTCAGGTCCATAGATATCTCGTGAATAAAAAAAAAATAAAAAAAAGCAGCTTGAGAAGTGAATGCCATTTACTTGTGAAATGTCATCGTAATAGTTTGGATTTTTTTTTTTTCGTTTAGAAGGAAGTCTCTTGAATAACTCTTTTTTTTTTTTTTTCCATAAAACGTGGCAGTCAAATCAAGGATTAAAAAAAAAAAAAACTGCCTGAGTGAACTTGTTACTAAAGAAACCATCCGCTTTTTGAGTAATTACAAACGATTTAATTGGAATGATGCTAAAATCAGAGTATTATGGGTCAAAAAATATAAATATCCAATTTCCACAAACGTGTTCTAAGTTGGTCAGGAAACACAACCATTTCTTTCCACAATTCAGAAAATGTTTCTCAGCGTGAAAAAGTCGCTTAGAAACAATAAAAAATTCTTCCAGCTGTAAGAAGAAATGAAGTAGCCTAACGCGATACCGATTCGCAAGTAGAAACAGCTTCCATTTTAGGTTTTATGCACAATAAGTTTCAATTATTTAAGAGGTGGTCGAATAAAATGAGAAATTTATAGTTAGAGAGTGTTTTATTGTATTCTGTATACGTAGGAATTAAAACGGCATATTAAGCCTTCTGATTAAACGAAAAACTATATTGGGCATTATGAAGCGTCGTGTAAGACCATAATCCACATTTCCTTGGAGAAAATCTCCCCGAACTGTGATAACTTATTTAAAAAAAACATGGGGACTTGTAGATAGATAAAAATTATATCGAGAAAGTGAAAACATAATTGCAATACTGAGATATGAAACTGGTGAACATTTATAACTTGGTTTGTCAGGTCCGAAAATTTGTAGTTCTTATTTATACAACACAATATATATAAGAAAAAAAAATCCTGACACCCACATCATTGACATGAAGTTGTGAAGATCGTTTGGAGATTGCCTGGATTTCCACCATTGCAAGTTTTTATTATTATTTCTTACTCATCGTAACTGTCAGTTCAAGGATGAAAAATAGTGCAAACCGTGAACTTGTCACGAGAGAAAGCATATTTTTTAGGAGTGATTCTAAACAATTATGATGGAGTGATGCTAATATCCGTATTTTTTTTTTTTTTTTGGCGAAAACGCTAAATATTCAAGTTCCACAAATTTCTCCATTTGTAAGGGAAACACACAGAACTGTTTTTGAAATGAAGAAAACTTTTCTGTGGGCGAAAGAAAAATAACTTGGAGATAAATAAAAAATAAAAGAGAAACTATAACACGAAAAATGAAATTTATTCACACGTAAGAAAAGCTGGTATTTGATGTGTTATAGCTGAATGAGTTCAATTGATAAAAGGGTCGTCGAATATGTGAGAAATGTAGGGATTTACCTATAAACGTTTAGCTGTAAATTGGCATAATTAGCCTCCGGATTAAATGAAGAGTCATCTTTGTACAGTATGAAGGGTCGTATCACACTATAAGCCATAATTCCTTGGGTAAAATCATTCGGTCGGTGATAATTCGTATACTTCAGAACTGAAGAGGTACACTCCCGATCACCAATCCTGCTAAGGGTGCACCCTCCCGACCCCTATATACCCAGGGAAGAGGGAAGGGGCAACGAATGGAGTTCCACCCGCCACTACCTCAGCTCCCAACCCTCCCCAACACCCCAACCTCCTACCCGTCATTCGTAAGTGGTAGTTACCTCTCAAACTGACTTCATTCTTAACACTCTTAGTCACCCTACTAATACAAACATTGAACACTAGGATATGTAAAAAGTAAATAGAGAAATGAACACGCTCCAGCAAGAAATTAATGTATTATGACGTTGACAACAAAACAAAGACGTTAACAACGACCACTTCATGTCTCATGTGTTGGGTACACTATTTTGCAAACACACACACACACACACACACACACACAAAAGGGTTACATACCCAAACACACAGACACAGACACACCCAAGCAAATACACACAGATATGCACACACGCATGCATGGAGCATTGGTAATATTACTCCAAACCGTGAAATTTATTATATAAGAATATACAGGACATATTAACGGTCAGAGATTTCTTACTCATTGGTGAAAAAGAAAATACAGAATGCAGAAGCATTGGCGTGGGCAGTTGTAAATATCTTATGCAGGCTGTCTTGATTATCTTTGCAAGATGGCCCATTAAACTGTTTATTATTATTATTATTGTTATTATTATTATTATAATGTAAATAAAATAATAATAATAATTATTATTATTATTACTATTTTTTTAAATATTATTCTTGTTGTTGTTGTTGTTGTTGTTGTTGTTGCTGCTGCTGCTGCTGTTGTTGTTGTTGTTGTTGTTGTTGTTGTTGATGTCGTTGTTATTAACATTACTATTTTATTGCATTCATCCCAGCCGTCACATTAAGGATAAAAAATTGCTCCACGTGTGGGCTTTTCGCGGTAAAAAAAATCCGTGTTAGGAGTAACGAAAAAGATCTATACTGGAGTTATGGTATTTCAAGCGCAAACACTGAACATTAAACTTCCACATACCCAAGTGTTTCTAAATATTAGAAGTTATTTCTGGCAGTGAAAAATTTAACGAAAAAAAAAAAAATCCAGCTTTAAGAAGAGCTGAAGTAGCATAGGAAATTGATTTACATGTAAGGACAGTGGGCATTTGATCTGTTTTTGCGCAATAAGTTTAAACTGATAAAAAGGTCGTCGATAAAAGTGAGAGATTTATAGAAAGAAAAGATTATTTTTTTATATCTTTGAAAAATTTGCTTTAAAATGTCATATTATTCTGCTGATTAAATAAAAATAATAATATTTGTACATTATGAAGGGTCGTACTTGTCCATAACCCATGTTTCATTAGGCAATATCTCTCCGACCTGTGATAACGCGAATAGTTGAGAACTGAAGAGGGACTGAAAGTCAGGAAAAGTGACCCCGAGACTAAAAAAATATTTACAGTTGGACTTGAAGACCACAGATTTCTCGTGAATTACAGATTATAAAAAGTGAAGCTTGCTACATCGTTGGCATGAAGTTTTGTAAATTTTGTCCCGAGGGTGTTTAGATTTTTTGTTTTCGTAAGCAAGAAGGTCTAATACATTTTTTCTCATTCATCGTAGCAGTCAATTCAAGGACAGGAAATGAAAAAAAAAAACATTGTCGTGTTAACTTTAAGGATAATTCAACGATTATACCCGAGTGATGGCATTATCCGCATATTTTAGGGCAAGAACTCTATGCAGTTTCCTCAGACTTACTATAAATTAGTTTGGAAACATAACTATATTTCTGAAATGAATAAAACTCTTATGAGGGAGAAGAAATGCTTCCGCGAAACAAAGAGAATTCTTTCAGCTTTAAGGAGAAATGAAGTAACATATACCAAGAAACTAATAAAAATGTAAAAGGAGCTGGCATTTTTGTTTTTCAGGACGATCAGTTTCAGTGACAGGGTGGTCAAAAGTAAGAAATTTAGAGTTAGAAAAGGTTTTCTTTTTTATCGTATAACTAGGCTTAAAATGACATCTAAAACCGTCTAATTAAATTAAAGAAAAGGGAATATTTGAGCATTATGGATGGTTGTGTTAGACAATGACCCATATTTCCTGAGGAAAATCTCTCTGAAAGGTGATAACTCTTACAACAGAAATTTGAGGAGGTATTGATATTCAGATCAAATTATTATTTTAAATATTATTTCGAGATAAAACATCATTGCAATACTGAGATGTGAAACTATTAAACATTTTTATCATGTTTCCACAAGTCAGATTAATTGTCGTTCATGTGATATTCAGATAAAAAAAAATGCAGTTTGCAGATCATTGACATGAACTCTTGCAAATATGGTCTGTACTTTCTGGATTTTTACCTTTGCAGCAGTTTATTTATTTTCTATTTTCATTCACTGTAGCCGTCCCTTCAAGGATAAAAGAGAGTGCCAATTGCGAATTGTCACGAAAGAAAGCATTCTATTTAGAAGTAATTCTAAACAAACTTAATGGAATAATTCTAAAACCTGCATATTATTGGTCAAAATATGCAATTTCCACAAATGTTCTGTGTTGTTTAGGAAATACTTTCAGTTATTTCTAAAACTAAGAAAACGTTTCTGAAACTGAAAAATAATTAGCTAGAAAAAAGCATCCAAGTGTAAGGAGAAATAAAGTAATGGGAAGAAAATGACTCACATGTTAAAAGAGCGGTAATTTCATGTTTTTCAGGAGAATAAGATTCATCTGATAGTGAGGTCGTCGATTAAAGAGAAATTTACGGTTTCAATGGATTTTATTTTTGTCTGTATAACTGGATTTTTATAATGGCATCTTTACCTATAAAGAAAAATGCACATTACGAAGGGTCATATCAGACGATAAGCCATATTTTCTTATGTGAAACCACTCCGAGAGGTGATGACTCATATGCATGAAAATTATAAAGGTAATTACAGAAAAATAAAGTTGAATAGGGAAAAGTAAAACATCACTGCAATACCGAGATACAGAATTCATAAACATTTCTGATTGGTTCCTCACCAATGCCGATTTCTCTTGCAGATCTGATTTTGAAAAATCCAAAGTCCAAGAGCATTGCTATGAACTATTGTAAATGTTGTCTTGAGGTTGTTTGGAATTTTATCATATCAAGAGAGCTTATTGAATGATTTTTTAAATCATCTTGACAGTCAGCTCATGGATTAAATTGGTGTCAAGTGTGAAGTTATTTAGTCCTTTTGTCATTTAATATTTTCAAACGAATACTTAATTTCTCCCACGAAAGAGGTATTACCTTTAATACCTTCTTACAATCATGTATAGCTCTCAGGCAGAGACATACATAGAGACACACTGACACACAATAGAGACATAGTGCAGACACAAACACATTTGTAGACATACAGACAGATATATAAACACATAGTCAAGGACATCGATTCACAGTCACAGACTCAACGACAAAAGTATAGTCACAAAGACTGATATTCATACACAAAGACAGACACACATTAATAAAAAGATACACACACATACAGACAAACACACAAATCAACACAGACACAGGAACGCTGACACACTCAGATACGGACATACACACAGATACAAAAGCACCCAGAGACAGGTTCACCCAGGCACAGACAAACAGAAAATGACAAGGACACACTCACTCAGATATGGACACATATTCAAACACACACACACGCACACACACAGACACAAGCAAAATCACGAACAAACACAGGCACAAGCACATCCAGAGAGAACAAAAAAAAAGTACAAAGACAAACAGAACAGATTGAACCACAGAGACACGAGAGATCACACAAACACATATGCAGACACAAATGTGAAAAGACACCGAGACAATCACAAACAGAAGTAAACACACACACACACACACACACACACACACACACACACACACACACACATACACACACAGATACAGACAGGCTCATCCAGACACTGACGATAACACAAACACATAGACAATAACAGACACAGACAAATACAAAGAAATACTCAGAAACAGAAACAGACAGACAACATACTAATGGACTGATATACAGACACACAGAGGCACACACAGACGCGATGAAACAGACACATACAGACACACAGAGGCACACAGACAGAAACAGACACACACACCCTCATAGACACACAAGCACACATTCAAATTCATACTCTCGCACGCATGCACTTAAACAGGTAAAATCACAAAAATATACACACATACACACGCTTACACACACACACATTCATACGATCATAGTCACAGACACTACGCTGACAGACACATCCAATCAATTACTCCTTTCTCAGAATTCTCTGTGCTAGGGTATTTCAGTATTCACCACAACCTTTGGCTCTCCTCTATCACTAATCCTTAATGATCTAGAAAAACCTACACAACACTCATCCCGTATCCCTGACCGCCTTGGAGACAGTTCCAACAAAATTAACCTCTTCCTTACAACTAATCCTTCTGCGTACGCTCTTAATTATTTCTCTTTTTTTGAGCTCCTCCGATCACAAACCTATCAACTTAACGGGTCTTGTCTCACCAGTAAGGCGTGTGGACTCTCCCAAAATATTGTGGCTGTTGCACTTTGGAGCTGCTGATTGTGAGGCACTTTCAGTACTTCATTGATTTTCCTTGGAATAATTATTGCCTCCATGGCTGAGAGTCATCTAAGTGTGCTTTCTTAGCATTAGCGAGGTTATTCTCTAGATCATGGAAGCATACATTCGTTTTTCATATCCTGTCTAATGGGAAAAATCTGGTTATCATGCTTGCTCTAATGCTTTCGACAAGAAGGCCCATAAGAGATACCAGATCCAACCAACCCCTGGATATATGTTTCTGCTCGGAATCGTGCTGTCTGTTCTTCACTCTGCTAAAAATAATTATATTCGTACTAAATGCTCTGAAGATCTAAAATTCTTCATAATCTACCAAACAAAAACTTTTAACTACATTACCTCATCATCCT
Source organism: Birgus latro (assembly GCA_018397915.1). Taxonomy (NCBI): domain Eukaryota; kingdom Metazoa; phylum Arthropoda; class Malacostraca; order Decapoda; family Coenobitidae; genus Birgus; species Birgus latro. The sequence goes on from JAGKTI010005872.1 coordinate 10,252, forward strand.
TCCTCCCGCTTTTCCACTCTGATGGCTCGGTAGCTATTTTTTCTACTGATAATGCAGAACAGCTCTTTTTTAATCCAATTCCACCTTCGACGATTCTGTTGCAATTCCTCCATCATTTCATCCCTCTGAATTCCTCGGGGTTAACATTATTTTTGTTGTATTTTCAGCCATCACTGGCCTCAATATAAACAAGGAATAAGGACCTAAAATGGTTGGGAAACACACCCAGTTCTTTCTAAAATTTAGAAAACATTCCTGAAAGTGAACAAAAATTGGGACATGAGAAAAATATATATAAAAAAATAGTATTTTAAAAACAACTGAAGCAACTTATCAGTTGCAATTGTCACGGGAAAAAAAAAAAAGATTTTTTTTTATTGTTTAAGCAAAACAAGTTCAACTGATACAAGTGTCGTCGAAAAAAAGAAAAAAAAATGAGGAATGATTTTATATTCTCGCTTAAAGACCACCTTCGGTCGCCTTTCCACTCGACGTCAAAAGGACAGAAATGTCATAGCTCGGGAATCCGTGGCCCGATTGGACTGGATTTTTTTTTTTTTTTTTTTCAAGTTAGAGCATTTCAACGGTACCTTGCCATAAGAAAAATTGCAATACTTGGCGCTGTTTTGGGGTAGTGCGGTAACTTCAGTGAACACAAGCAAAAGGATCCGCTTGAAGGCCACCGACGCGGCTCAACATCAAAAGGGTGGAAGTGTGTCATAACTCGGAAATCAGTGGCCCGACTGGACTGGAAATATTTCAATTTTTCAAGTTAGAGCAATTTAGCTGTTACCTCACTCTAACAAAAATTGCACTACCATGCCCTGTTTCTGCTGTGTTATTGTAACAAATGGTCAGACCAACAAACCAACAAACATACAGAAATCGTATCATTATAATTTATATCCGTAAAACGTATACTTTATACTGGCATTTTTAGCTTTCTGATTAAATCAGAATAAAAAGTAATATTTATACCTCGTGAAGGATCGTGTTAGACGTAAACCATATTTCCGTTTGTAAAATCACTATGACCGGTGATAACTGGCATAGAAGAAATTTGAAGTGATACTGGCAGTTAGATGTTAATGAATGAGAAAGTTAAATCATTGCAATAATGAGATATGAATTTAACTACATTGATAATTGGTAAAAAAAAAAAAAACGCGAATTTCTGATGAAATGCTGCGTGCAAAGCCACTGCCAATCGTTTGGAGATGGTTTGGATATTTTTTCATTCACAAGAATGCCTATTAAATTTTGTATCTTTTATTCATCGTCGTAGTCAATTTAGGGATAAATAACATTGCCACAAATGAACTCGTTACCAAAGAATGTATCCGCACAAGTAGCTCCAAAATTTTTTTACTGGAATGATGCAAAAATCCGCGTATTTTGAAGCAGAAACTCTAAATATGCAATATCCACAAACACACTCACAATTGGTAAGGAAACAATGAATTTTTAAATTAAGAAAACGAGTGATAAATTTAGACGTGAGGAAGACTTTTATCTGTAAAAGTACCTTTTAAAATTGGGATTTTTAGCCTCCTAATAAAAAAAAAAAGGAGAAGAAAACGTAATATTTGCACATTACGAATTATATGGTCAGACCATAATCCATATTCCTTTATGTAAATAACTCAGGCCGGTGATAACTCGTATACTTGAAAACTGAAGAGGTACTGAAAGAAAGATAAAAATGGATACGAGAAAGTAAAATCATTACTGGAATCCGAAGACATCAAACTGATAAACGTTTATGATTGGTTGACTTTGAAAGTATTTTATTATCTGCATAACAAGGGCTTTAAAATGGGATCTGAAACCTTCCGGTAGAATTAAAGATAAAAAATGACCATTTCCATGTTATAATTGTCCTGCTAGAGCATCCATAATTCCTTACTTGAAATTAATCAGAATTGTGATAACACTAATAAGAGAAAATTGAGGACGTTTTGACAGAAATTTTAATTCGAAAGTAACATCCATGAAACTCTAAATATTAAAACATAAATGATAAATATTTATAATTATATCCTCAAGCACGAACAATGCCCGATCATGAGATTTAAAAAGAAAATCAGATTGCTAGAGCTTTGGCATGAAGTATTATATATATCATTTTCAAATTATCTGGATTTCTACCTTAAGAAGAGGGTCTTTTAATTGACATTTTTTTATTCATTCATTGTAGCCGTCACTTCAAGGGGAAATAAAAGTCCCATGTGCGATCTCGTCAAGAAAGAAAGCTTCCATTTTGGCTATGTTGGTAAAATCTGTTTCATTTGGGGCGAGAACGTAGAAAATGGAACTTCCCCAAATGTACTCTAAATTGTTTGGGAACACACTCATTTGTTCTTAAAATTAAGAAACCATTTCTGAATGTGGAAAACAAATAAATTTATAATGAGAAACGAAATTCATACACATGTAAAAGGGGCTGCCATTTTAGATTTTTTTTTTTTTTTTTTGCTCAGTACGATCCAAGTGATGGAGTGGATGTTGGTAAAAGTGACAAATTTAAAGTTAGAACGATTTTTTTTTCTTCTACAACAAGGCATTTAAAATATCATCTTTAGCCCTCTTAGTAAACAAAAAACTAATGGCTGCACATTATTAAGGGTCATGCTAGGCTATAAGCCATATTTTCTTAAGCAAAAATCACTCCGACCGGTGACAGCTCGTTTAGATGAAAATTGAAGAGGTACTGACAGTAAGATGAATACGAGAAACTGAAAGCCTCATTGCAATACGGAAATATGAAATTGATAAACATTCATAATTGGTTACTATTGCCCGCCGATTTCTTCTGCATGACAAAAAAAAAAAAAATCATTTTTCCAAGAGTATTGATATTCAGTGTTGTAAAGGTCGTCTTGAAATTGTTTGGACTTTTGCCTTAGCAAGAGGGTATATTAAATGACATTTCATTTATCGTGGACGTAACTTCAAGGATTTAAAAAAAAATGCCAAGTGTGTATCACAAAAGAAAGCATCCGTTTTAGGAATAACTGAAAACTATTATACTGGAGTGATGATAAAATCCTCGTATTTTTTGGCTAAAATGCAAAAAATTTAATTTCCACAAATGTACTCTAAAATGGTTCGCAAACATAGCAAATTGATTTAAAATTTTAGAAAACATTTCTGACGATTAAAGTATGTGCCTTTAAAAATTAATAAATAAAAAAAATAGCTATAATAAAACCTGAATAGAAATGTATGAGAAAATTGATTCGTATGTAAAAAGAGCAGCCGTTTTATTTGTTTAAGCACAATAAATTTCAACTGATTGGGTTAGAAAAAAAGTACTATCCGTACAACCAGTGCTTTAAAATGGCATCTTTAACCTCCTGATTAAATGAAAAGAAAAAGAAAGATTTGCATATTATGCAGGGTCTTGCTTGACCTAAGCCATAATTTTTCCTTAGGTAAAATCACTCTGACCAGTGATGTGTATAGGTAGGTTTTAGGTGCTGAGTCGGATAAAATTGAAGACAAGAAAGTAAAGACATGATTACAGTAGTGAGAGACGAAAGTGATAAAGATTCATAATTGGTTCCTCAAGTCCACAGATTTCTCGTGAATTACAGATTAAAAGAAAAAAAAAGCATTTTGAGAAACAAGTGCCATTTACTTTTGAAATGTCGCCGTAATAGTTTGCATTCTTTTTTTTTTTTTTTCCTTAAGAAGGAAGTCTATTGAACATTTTTTTTTAAAATTAATCGTGGCAGTCAAATCATGGATTAAAAAAAAAAAAAAAACACTGCCTCGAGTGAACTTGTTACGAAAGAAAGCATCCGGTGTATGAGTAACTACAAACGATTTTATTGGAATGATGCTTAAATCAGAGTATTATGGGTCAAAAAAATAAAATATCCAATTTCCACAAACGTATTCTAAGTTGGTCAGGAAACACAACCATTTCTTTTCAAAATTCAGAAAATATTTCTGAGGGTGAAAAATGTCGCTTAGAAACAATAAAAATTCTTCCAGTTGTAAGCAGAAATGGAGTAGCCTAACACGAAACCGATTCGCACGTAGAGAAAGCTTCAATTTTAAGTTTTATGTAAAATAAATTTCAATTATTTTAAAAAGTGGTCGAAAAAAATGAGAAAATTATAGTTAGAGATGGTTTGTTGTATTTTGTATAACTAGGACTTAAAATGGCGTATTAAGCCTTCTGATTAAACCAAAAATATATATTTCGGCCTTATTAAGCATTGTGTAAGACCATAATCCACATTTTCTTAAGGAAAATTTCCTCAAACTATGATAATTTATAAAACAAATTTGAGGACTTATAGAAGCATGAAAATTATATCGAGAAAGTGAAAACATAATTGCAATACTGAGATAAGAAACTTGTGAACATTTACAACTTGGTGCGTCAGGTCCGAAAATTTGTCGTTCTTATAAAACACAATTAATAAAAAGAAAATCCTGACTACCTCATCGTTGAAATGATGTAAATTTCATCTGCAGATTGCCTTGATTTTCACCATTGCAAGTTTTTATCATTTCTTTCTTACTCATCGTAGCTGTCAGTTTTAAGGATAAAAAATAGTGCAAAGTGTGAACTTGCAACGAAAGAAAGCATATTTTTTTAATAAGTAATTCTAAACAGTTATAATGGAATGATGCTAATATCCGTATACTTTTAAGCGAAAACGCTAAGTATTCAAGTTCCGCAAATATCTCTAAATTGTAAGGGAAACACACAAAATTATTTCTGAAATGAAGAAA